>WTXE01000060.1:0-149765 GCA_022496225.1 Russula aff. rugulosa BPL654 | reverse complement strand
GAAAAATATAGGCATATTCAACGGCACAGTGCCGTAGCGCTGGGTATCCTAGGCGATTGCCGATGCAGGTGACCGGACGGACGCTCTGCACGGCGGGATGGAGGAGCAAGAAGGCACCACCCGAAACAGGAAATTGCGCTCATGGAAGCGCAGAAGATGAGTGAAGTATCCTGTTGTCTGCAGTGCGGTATTTGATCCAGAAGTCGCGTGGTCGGAGATTCAGGGATTTCAGGGATGGTGGGTCCGATGGAGAAATAAAACCTGTGAGCACGAATATGGCACAGGGACATATGCAGCTTGGATGGAAGAGACGGTGGCGCGCAAGCGGCGATATGTACGGGCGATTCGATGGCTGATTGACAATCTGACAGAAGATGCGGAAATCGAAAAGTTTTTGTCAGCTAAATCTGGCCCGTTTAACACAAACGGGGGCATGAAAGTCTGGAAGAGGATGGGCAAACCCCACGAGAGTGAGGGGAAAAAGCCAGGGTGAACCTGTTGCGACTCGAAGACCACACAGGGATATATACAACAACTCACACATCTTTGATATTCTTGGAGCATCTGCAGTGTCCTCAGTATCACGTCCACCTAATTGCGACACAAGACCTGATGCAGGGTTGTCGGGGGGGCAGGTACAAGGTGTCCATGGTGATCGCGCACTCGGACGTCTGCCAGTGATGTAGATAAGCTAGGTGTTGCGAGTGCGAAAGAGTCGTCCAATTAAGGGAAGAGAGAGAGGGAGGGGAAAACGAGAGGGAAAATAAGATATCGGCCGAGATCGTGTGGACAGCGGTTCCACCGGACAATCGTCGAGAACTGAAAGGGACACGCCAACGAGAAATGAAAGGAAAGAAAGTCGATTCGACGCGATGGGTGATAAGATTAATGGATTAGATGCCCTCCTCGACGAGTAGGAGGGCCGTCTTATATACATGAGCGTTATGTCTAATAAACGGTGACCTCAGAGGTGGAGAAATGTATACTGTACTGTAGTAGTGAGGGCTGTAAGTACATAAAGAAAAGTCAAAAATGGGATGAAGAGAGTGCGTACGGCTGCCACGTAGTGGCAACTTTGTGTCTTGTGTCACGGCTTGGAGGGTGTGTTGTGTCGAGCGCGAGGCGACAAGACGACAAAAGACGGACTCGGAGAGACTCGGAAGAAAAGAAGCATTCGAACGAGATATCAACAACGGCACGTGACGGTTGGTGCTCCGATGCGGCAGTCCGTTCCGTTCCACTTCCTAGCCCCGACAGCGGGACTCCTTACAGTGAAATGCACTTCTGATGGTTTCTACGGTTTCATAGTTTTTTTGTCTAAGCAAATATTTAACTCTGAAATGTTTCACTTTAGGTTCTCCGCACCAGTACCGCCGTAAGCGCGTCCAAAATCCTAGAATTCTCGCATCCAAAGCATACTAGTTTATGACATATGTGTGTTATTGTTAGTTACTAGGAATCAATTATCACTTGGCGTCCAACTGCGGCAATCCATGTAGGCGCTAGCATCGTTAAAATACATAACGATTGAGTTGGAGGATGGGCTGCCAGCTGCCCTGCGTAACGTGTACGGCCCCAATTAAGATGACCTGTTCCTTTGTGATCCCTCCACCGCCGATCCGCCAATTTGGATTCTGACAGGCAAGTCGTTGGGCCTCCTAGAATAAAATACCGATTACAGGAAATTGTTAGTTTTTAATATTGATCCCCAGAAAGTGAAAAAAAGGGCTTACATCCATGAACCTGCCCACGGCGCTTGCGAGGCGCTTTGCGAATTTCCCAAGGGTTATCGTGTTCTGCGCTGGGGTTTGGTCCCTGGTCATTATCTGTGTTGTCCACTCGCTATAACCCGGCCACTAAAGGAAGGCCAACTTGGTAAGATACTGGCACGCGCACGCGGTCTTTGTAAAGGATACTTACGGTTATACGTATGTACGTCGTAGAGCCGTGACCGATCTGAGCGGGACTTCCCGCACCTTGCAGCGACACACGATCGCCCTCTGCGATAGCCACGGGCAAAGGCAAACCGAGGCTGATGCGATCCATGCCGACGAAGAATACGGGCATGTTCAGGCAGGTTGGTTTGGCAGAGCCGCGCGAAGGGGTATCGGCCGAAGTGTTGCCCGGAGGCCAGATGCCCTGCGGAACGACAGTTCCGACTTGGCGGATGGTATAATCGAGTAGATGAGCGGGCCTTCGGTTGATGTAGAGAGTAGGAGGAGCGGCATTCTGCTGCACGGTAGAACTCGTTATGAAGAAAGCGTGAGGCCATTCTTGGGACATTGTTGGACGTAGGGAACGCACGTCTGCCTTCAAGAGACGTGCGAAGTATACCGCAGCGCCCTCTGGACCGAACATGTGAGCGAGATTGCTGTCGACTAGGATATCCATTTGTGAAGCCTTTGGGTGTCAAGAAGGATGAGGAGCTGGGAGGAGTGTTTCTGTGTTGTATCTTGTTGGATATGGGGACTCGCTTGGCTGGTTCATAGCATAGATGACAGGCTTTTTATCATGAAGGTGAACGTAGTGAGCCATGCCATGATTGCTCTCGGAAACTCGTGCAGTGGACTCGGCGAAACACATTCTTCCGTGCCCGAAGACATGAAATGGCTTCCATACTGCGGCAAATATCAGAATGTCCACTTTGATGCTTTTTTGGGAGTGGACTCGTATGTAGACGCATATGGAGGATGTAAACTTCCGGATATCTAGAACGTATTTGTCGTTTGGGGAACGCCTGTATGATACGGCATTATTAGTATTGAAACCGGTAGATCGGAGCGGCAGTCGAGATCGGGGCTTCTTATGAGTTCTATGACATGGGAACAGCAGAGCAAGAGGTTTGAGTCGGTCGAGTACCCAACAATTGATCGTACTCGGCGATGCCTCCGAGTCGGGTGGTCACGCGCGGTCACGGTGGTCGATTGTTACGGCAATTGATGGTCAAATCAACGGCTTCTGATTGATAGCCGGTACAACACCACGTGCACATCCCAACGACCCGATGTCAACCGAATCGCACCGTTCGCACGCAAAGCTTCAAGTTACCTATACAGTACCAGACGACGCGACTTGACATCAAGTCCACAATGATACTTTGTCAATCCCATGATTTTATGTTTTACTTTCAAACAAACCTGGAGAGCTTCCTCTCCCTTTACATTTCTTCTTTTGTTTGCAAATGTCGTTTTCATCAATCATCGTCATCAGCTCACAGCTCATGGTATAGTACTAGAATGCAGAAATGGGCCAATGACTTATCGTATAGCATTTTCATTCCAGGTACGATGTCTGTTCTGCTCACCCGACTCGGGTTGTCACCACTCTTAATTCTCCACGAATCTGCCACGCGAATCGTACTTTTCAAGATCTCCGGGTTCTAGTTAACCGGTCAGTTCCCCTCAATAAGGCACTGCGGCGCGGCCACCCTGCCCCCACGTCTAAATACCTTTGCGGGTAAGGCCGGACGGTTCCGCGATAAGGTTCCCTATCAGCACTAGTGGTACTGTATGGCGTGCCTAACAGTCCTGCGAGTCCAGTTGTTTTCAACTCTGGCAGATCTCCTACTAGTAAACACACGGGCCGCTGCCTGTGGAAAAGCCCTGGCAACCGATGGAACCAGATGAGAATCCAGTGGACCTCGGAAGCATGAAGAGGGTGTGCTAGCTGATCATTACGTCAAGTCTTAGTTGGGGTTGAGTTGAATTGGATCTTCTCATCTTGCATGCATCTTTGACGGTACTGTACTGTATAGATTACCGTACTTCTCTCGGCGGTGATAAGATACATCGACCCTTCGCGGAAGTTCAATTCCGTACACATCCTCGAGAGAGAACCTTCGATACGGTGACGTTAACTCTGCTTGGAAGTTACGCGTAGTGTCCGGTGCGGTTCGGTGTTCGAGTCAGGAACGCCGAACACCTGGCGGAGAGGACAAGCGCGGAATCAAGGGATCCGATACAGATGTACTCTTCGGAATGTATTCAGGTGTACTCGAGCACGCGGGATGATGCTGCCATGTGCCAATGTCACGATCCCTAATGAGTTTGTAATACTCACTCTGTACGAAGACAGCGGAAGTGAGTACAAGCTCTGATCAGTATTACGCGCGTGTGTAAGCACAAGCTCTGCACAGAGGCAGGAGTGATCAGAAACCACTCATCTCGGCAAGTACTCCAGTAGTACAACTCTTGGCGTCAGAAAGAAAAATGTATAGATACGGGACTAACTGACATATCCCTCCTCCGAGTCGGATGTGTGCTGCTCAATTTGTACTAAAAAGGAAATGTACGGTAAGAGCAAATGTGGCACCTAATCTTCGTAATCTAGCCCATCAGATCGATCAATTGATCTGCGGCTACTATATCGTAATCCCGTCGGCCATCGGACATCATAGCATCAAGGAACCCACTAATCTAGTTGAAACTGAACACAGACCATTACAGTAAGAAAGTGGGCTTGACACATAACGACAATTCTCATCGATCGCTTCTTCATTATACTAACGGAATGCAACACTGAATTATACACATTTTTAGCAATAAAGTACCGTATGTCTGTCGCATCGCCGTATGTTTGAAGACTGAGAAGACGTAACGATTGAGTTGGAAGATTGACTGCCGGCTTCCTTGAGTGAAGACATACTCTGGGGTCTGGTCCCGGGTCAATCTCCATTCGTTGTTTGTAGCCTGTAGTAAACGACCCTGGTATCAAATGCACAATGAAACTTTATCAAATGACAATCCCATGATTCATATTCACTTTTAAACAAAACTAGAGAGCTTTAATTCCTTCATTTCCTCCGTTGTTGGCTGTCTAATTTTTTTTCATCATCAGCTCATGGTACTGTAGAATGCAGAAATGGCTTATGGTTTAGTAGCGTTTTCATATCCGTACAATCTTTGCTCTGCTCACCCGACTCGGCTTGCCACGCTTAATTCTCCGCGAATCTGATACGCGACAGCTCGGGCCTTCAGGATCTTTCGGTATCAGTTAGCCGATCAAGTCCCTCAATAAAGAACTGCGGCGTCGGCGCCTTCAGTTGCCCACACACAGGTCGTCTCGGATGAGAGCTAGTTTATTGAGTACCTTTGGAGGTAAGGCTGGATAGTACGAACTGGGGTAGTGGCGATAAGTTAGACACCCGGCGCCGGGCTGCTGTGAAAAGTCCAACTGATGGAACTGAGATGAGAACTCAATGGACCTCGGAGTCATGAAGAGGGGGCGCTAGATAGTTACGTCAAGTCTCAGTTGGTTTTCTCAACTTGTGTGCATCTTTGACATGTACTGTATATCATATTACTGGACTTCTCTCGGCGACGATACGAAACATCCAAGTCGACCCCTCGCGGGAAGTCAGGCCAGTCAGGTGCTGAATCCACTGCGGTTCGGTGTTCGAGCCGGGAATACTGAACACCGTGGGAGGAGAGGACAAACCCGGAATCAAGTGATCCGATACTGCTCTTCAGAATGAATTCAAGCGTCACGGTACTCGTGCTAGCACTCGAGCACGCCGCGGGATCTCTTGTATCACTGCACGATCCCGGGTTCCCTACTGAGCTGCGTACGAGGTCCTTACCGAAACAGCAGAAGTGAGTACAAACCCAGTATCACGCTCACGTGTGTAAACACAAGAACTGTAAGAGAGTGCCAACTACTCATCTCCGTAAGTACTACTACTCCAGTGGTAAGGTTCATTTTGGCGTCAGAAAGGAATAGTTACAGATGCTCACCTCATTACCACGCGAACTGGAGAGGCTATGGGACTAACCACTACTGTATATCCGAGTCGGATAGTGTATGATGTGTACTAAAGGGAAAATGTCCTGTAAGGTGTGTGTCGTATCTATGATAGTAAGTTACGCTCGGAAGAGTCGGAACGGAACGGACTTCCGCGTCGTCACGCCATCACGTGCTCTCGTTGATTCAGTTTGTTTTTTCTTTACAGTATTTCGCATCTCTTACGGCCTCGTGCTCGACACAAGATGAATAAGACATACGCGTTCCGATCACCCCCCCCCCCCCCCCCCCCCCCCGCTTCACCGCCTCGTTTTCATTCATTTTTCCTTTCTCCTACACCTCTCGTCTCGCGCTCTCGAAGAACGCTTACTGATACAATGCCGCCACCATGCAAGCAGCCGTACGCTCCCTCCTTCATTCCCTTTTTGTCCTTACAGCTCCTCTATACATCCCACATTACCGGCACCTCTGAAGTCGCCGTACTATACAAAACTTAGACAGCCAACGAAGCAGCGCATGTATTTAAGACCATCCTCCTGCTTGTCAAGGAGGGCACCATTGCGTCCACCGTTTTCGAACCAAAAAGTCCTTCCTTTTTCCTCTTTTATTTGCATACTTTTTTTCTGCTCTCGGCGATCGTCCGGTGGAACCTCTGTCCACACGATCTCGACCGATCTCTCGCGTTCCGCTCTTCTCAGTCAACCCCTCTTTTCTTTCTCTTGTCGTTTTCTCTTATCTCCCCCCATCTCTTATCTTGGAAGATATCTCACTCTCGCAGCGGCTCTCTAAGCTACAGTCCATATGGTGTAGTGGAGCAAACGCGGGGCATCTAATCTAGCCCATCAGATCGATCGATCGAGCGCGGAACTGCGTCGGACATGATCATGATAATCTAGTTGAAGCTGCTGAACTAGCCCATCATCGAAGCGAGCAGGGCACATAACGACGACTCTCATCGTTTCACTTCTCTATTATTATATTACCGTAATATGACAATACAGTAAATCACACACTTTTTCTAACCATAAAGTACTGTATATTTATCGCATCCTACCTAGTTAGGAGACTGTGAGAAAATGTAGCGATTGAGTTGGAGAATAGGTTGCCAGCTCCCTTGGATGACCTGGATGAGTCCCACAAGGATGATATCATCTGCAGTGATCCCACCCCGGCCGACGGTCCAGTTGGGAGACATGCACTGATGCCCAGAAGAATTCTGGTCCTGTCTCAGTCTCACGAGGAACGGCCAAAGGAATCTGACGGTGAGCTCACCTGTAAAAGTCGGCATACCGCACGTGCGACGCGTGCTGCCAGTGACTCAATGGGGATCGTGTTATGCGCTGGGGTCTGGTCCCGCATCATGATTTGGGTACTCCATTCGTTGTAGCCAGGCCACTAGAAGAGCATGCCATTATTCGCACAATTGTGCATAAGATGGGCGACTTGAGGGACATGCTTACCATGATGCGGATGAAGGTCGTATGGCAGTCCCCCACTGGAGCCGTCTGGTGTGCATTCAGTATCGCAGAACAATTACCCGTCGCGGCCTGGTTCAGCGGTAACCCTAGCGTCGTGCGATCCCTCTGAATGAAGAATATAGGCATGTTCAGTGACGCAATGCTGTAGCGCTGGGCATCCGTGGTAGTCGGAGGAGACCAAAGGCTCTGCGGGACGACGGTGCCGACGTCTCGTACTATGTAATCGAGGAGCCAAGCGGGACGGTTGCCGATGTAAGTGATCGGATGGACGTTCTGGACGGCGGGGTGGAGGAGCAAGAAGACGCCATTCGAAACAACAGTTGGAAATTGTGCTCATCGAAGCGCAGAAGATGAGTGAAGTATCCTGGTGCATGTATATTTCCGAGCATGCGAGCGAGGTAGCCATGGGTATACAATAAATCTCTCTGCAAGGCACAGGGTCAACGCATGCTAACCATAGAGGAAAGATCTCGTACTGCGGATGGTGTTTGCTGGTGGGAGTCCATTGTGGATATGACGGTCGTGAAGAAGAGAGAATTGGGAGATCCGGGGAAGTCAAGCAAACCTAAATCACAGTCGACTCATATAAGGCATAACCCTAAAGATATGCATACTTTTTTGTGACTCCCAACCTCGTTCGCAGGGAAATTGGGGGCATAGGGCATGCCTTCCTCAAAGAGCATAGGGCATAGGTTTGAAGATGGAGGTGGGAGAAGCACGCGCTGGCACGCTTACCTGATCAGCTGAGTTAGCGCTTGTCTGTCGAATGAGAGCGTTGTAACTTACAAGAACCCGTAAAGCTGCGGACTCCAGAAATTCCTTCTTATAATAATTGCGACCCTCTGGGAACGAAACGGTATGTACGTACCACTCCTGCGTCATCCTCCTCTATTCCATCTGGGGCACAGATGTCTGGAACTGAAGAGGGTGGGCTAACACCACGAAAGTGAGGACCAAAGCCAGGATAAAGCTGTTGCGGGACCACACAGGGATATGATAGTTTGTGGCGGAAGAGCACCACGTGCCTGTGTCGAGACCACTGCATCACTTGTATGCTGTGCCAACGCAAAATTTGCCTGGTTTGGAGGCATTTCGAAGCTACTTGGAGATATCGGTAGTTCCGATAAAATACGGGAATTGTCGCTGGCAGGAACGGACGACTTGTTCGTTATGCGCTGGACCTGCCTTTCACTTGTGGCCCTTCGACCGATTCTGGCAGACGACCAGGATGTGCAGGTTTCGGTGGGAAAGATGATACATCAATTTGCAGACGAAGATGAAACGGCCAGCAATCACGACCTGACAACTGTTCAGAAGATTGACAGGACCGTTCAGAAAGCAAGCTTTTGTCTATTACAGTTACACGACGCGCTGTGCGAGACAGACGACCTGACAGAAGAAGTACAGGGAATCTTCCGTGGACACGAATCTCTGATCTCAGAGCTGGAGCAAATCAATATTGAAGCTGACCGCCTTGAATGGGTAGACGATAGGACATTTGACGTACAAAATGCTATCAACCACGATTCTCATCAAATCATTTCCCAATTTCATGGCGTTCTTGACGAGCTCAATTGGACACTCATCTCCTCCAGCCGCCTGGTCGAACTGTTCTGCAATCCTCGTAAACTACAATTCATACGCCCCAAGAAGCTCTCTCAAGCATTTGCTCCCCTGCCCTAACACTCCGCAATATTCTTGAAGGACAAGGGGATACCAATGCGTATAAAGAGCTGCTGAAGAACCTGAAAATTTTCAACTCCGAGTCTTTGCACAACTGGTGGGGAGAAGAAATGCAGGATTTGGATAATGGAGACGGGTTTGGCTTTACAGTCGAGCTTTTCTTCCTCGCCCTCTCGCAGCCGTTATCCACATCTCCGTCAAAGGAATCCCACTCTGCACTATATGCGGGCACATTTCGGACCATTAGATCTGACTGGAGCAAGCACAAACACTCGTTTAAAACACAAAAACTCCTTCTCGATATCGCCATGTCATGTCGTTGGCAATTTGATGAATATTACCCTGCGTATATCGTCAACGAGTTCTTGTTATTACAAGGCAACATTTTCGAAGGACAGACAGGCCCATATATCGACGAAGCAAGGCAACGGTTTGAATCCTCCGTAATGTACGGCCCTAGAAGGTTTAGGAAAAGAGTGTTGAGGGTCCTCACTGGCAGGCATAGTCACCAGCATTGTAACATTTTCCAATCGGCATTCAGCATTCTGTGCAGCCTAGTTGTATCAGTTGTACCCATACAGATTTTTGTAACAATATATTTTTAAATCGCAAGCCCGGTCTCAGATCCAGAGCCCTGATAAGCCAGGCCCAGCCCGAGGCTTAAAGCTTAAAGCCCAAGCCAGGCTCGCACATCACTAATCTGGCTTGGTGTGTCAGGAGGCGGCGGTACGTTTATGACAATTGACGATAGAAATGAAACAAGTCTGCCTTATACAGAAAATTAGACAGAATCTAGCATCATGGGATTTGCCTACTATTCAGGGTCGTGTCACTGAAGAGAGATACATGTGGGGTTACACTTTCGACGAGTTTATCGAAGGCATCGAAGAGGGGGGCTTTGTCAGCGGGGATAGCAGACGTGTCCAGCGAACCGGGCTTGTCGAACACATCGGGCACAACATTCTTCAGTGAATTACACGTGGTCTACGTAGTAAGAGCCATTATTAGATTGAGCAATGTGGTTTGAGATGTACGTTTTCACCTCGAGGATTTCAATTATCTAGAACAAAGGCCGACAGTAAGTACAGATCTACGAGAGTAATAACAAGGGATGTTTGATGCATATACAAGTATGAGGACGCACCGGCTGCTGCGCCTCGTATAATACGCCCTCTGTCGGACAAGAAGGTCGCAAGCTTGCGCGCGGCAGTAATAAAGGGTTGTGGATCTGCAGGATTAGCCAAACGGCGTGAATATATCGATATACTTGGGAGTTGCTTTGGATGAGGCTGCGGATCTAGTCATCAAGGGGAGGGAAGAAGCGGGAGAGACCGGGCCGTGTACGCGATGCGCGTTGAGAGATTTGAGCGACGCTGAGCGCGACCTTGGCAGTCGATGCACCTCCGTCTCACTCTAGCCAGGGGACGGGTCTGCTCGTCTCTGCGTACCCCCTTCGTCCCACAATACCTCAAGAATGCGCGCTATTATTCCAGCTTCTCCCATCTTTGCCACCTCAACACACCCTCGTCGCGCGCAATTGAACTACCTCGACTGGCTCACGCAGATTCCCTGAGAGAACTACTCGATCGCACATGCCAGAAGGTTTTGTACGAGGATAATTACGGGTTGAAAGATGTCAAAGACCGCGGTGGGGAAGTTACGTGGAAGTGTGGAGGGCAAGATCATTTGCCTAGTAGCTGGACCGCCGGGTGTTGGCAAGTCATCAATCGGCAAGCCGATTGCTCGGGCCCTCGGCTGGTTAGTTCATCTGATTCTCTGTGGGCATCGGAGGACTTATGTCGGGTATGTCAGCCTCTATTCCTTTAGCCAATACTGATGAAGTAGTGCCCTGCCGGTAAGATCAGCCAGGCCCTCAAGCGCATCGGTACGGAGAGCCTTCTTGTCGTAATCGACGAAGTTTACAAAGTCGCACGTGGCATCAACGGTGACCCTGCTCGGGCACTTTTCAAAATGTACGACCCGGAACAGAATAACTCATTTTTAGATCATTAGTGTCTCCTTTACGGAGGCTCACGCTTTTATATGTGATCAGTACTATGGACGTTCATGTCAACCTCTCGCGCGTTCATTTCTTCTGTGCAGGTATGTTTCCTGCCCTTTATTGTCGATTCAATGCTTATAGGTTCCTTGCCAATATACTCGATACGACACAGCCGCTCCTCGATCGAATGGAAGTCATCGAAGTCTCGGGCTATGAGAAGTCAATGGTTGCAGAGAGGTATGTCGCCCCTCAAGAAGTAGCTTCTGGACTTAAGGACGCAGACGTTGTGCTGGACCCTACCGCCGTCGACGTATTCAGCAAGTACTACTGCCGCGAAAGCGGGGTGGGGAATTTCAAGAGGCGCATACAGGAGCGCACGAGCTGTGTGTGCAGGGCAAATATAATTGGCGCCGCTCTGATAAGATAAGATAACAGTGAAATCATATGAAACCAAGACAATGTACCAGCCGTGGAGAAGATGTTGATCGCTCCAATCGCGCTCCTGCACGAACTCGGCTCTGGCTCCGTCGCAGGTCTGAGTCTCGAGAGCCAGCGTACGGCAATGTTTTATCTCCAAATCACAACTTTTCCCGCTCAGAGAACATACTTGCGCCGGAGGAGACTGCGATTAGAAGCTCACCCTTCTGGCGCGACGATGGTTAGTTTCAACATTACATTACGATGGCCGGGCCGCCGGGATCGAGAACAATGCCAGGAACATTTTCTCATAATTCCCCGTGTCGCTAGTCGTGCCCATCCATCCATCTATTTTCATCGTCCTGACGGAGACATCCCCTATAAGTAACGCACAGAGAACGATCACATTCATATGCAGCGAAGAGGCTTCGCGGTTTCGGTCCGGGCAGCAGACTCGGCGGTGTGTTGTTATTGTAGGAGAACCACAATGCGTGTCGGAAACAAATAGGATTTTCTGTGGGCAAGGGTACCTAGGAGTAAATAGATTCGCATATCACCAAAGGGTATAATTGTGATCTGAGAAATCAAGGACGCGAGGGGTGTCAGAAAACGCAACCACCTGAAACTGATATAAACACCCATGAGGGTACCATATATCTGAAGGGTATTCTGCGTCGCAAATTGAATCGTCAACGAGAGATGTATGTGTTTAGGATGTGTCCGTCTGTGGCTCAAACATGGAAGCCGGATTCAAGCGACGCCAAGCCAGGGCATTCCACGACGAATCAGGGTTACGGGGCGTCCTGAGTTCTTGCGGGCATCGATGAATTGGGTGAATGCATCATCGACAACACCACTCCTCATAATTGTGAGCTCCTGCAGCACGGGCAAGAGCTCCAGAGGGAGCTCTCCATCGTCCAATCGTAGGCAACGAGAGAAGTCCCCGATGAGCCCGTTGGGGATGCGAAGGGTCTTCGCATTGCTAAACGACCCAAGAAGTTTGCGCCACTCGGTGCGGTCGACCTCATTGTGCTGCTCCGATGACTGACTATGTACCCTGTGTTCAAAGGTAAGATGCTCCACTGCTAAGAATATTTGGCTAAGCGCGTTGAAAATTTGTGCCGCGGAGGATACCTGCCAGTCGAGGTGCCAGCACTTGACATCTATGATAAGCGCACAAGTCTTGGCCTCCTCGGGGTACACCGCCACCTCAACTCGTTTGTCAGAGAACAGGAACCGGGCACGGTTGAACCTAAGATTCTCTGTTGTGTTCATAAACTGCAAGAGACATGGGATGGAAAACGTGAGTTGGTTGGGGAAGTAAATTTCGAGCTTCTCGAGACGAGGGGGGGTGATGTGTCGAACAACCGCTTCCATGTAAGCGCTTGCACCTTCGAATGCCAACGTAAGGAGGTTAGGAAGTGTGACGTGCGTCGTGATTGGTGTAAGTATGAGCTGCCTCTCCACATCACGGTTGCGAAAAGGGAATAAGAACGAGACCACGAGTATCTCCAGCTGTGGCATGAATGAGATCCATCGGAGCAGGGTATGTGGGTGGAAGTAGGTGGTTGGGTGGACAATGATAAGACGGAATGTGACGAGGCCCACGGCAGTCGTGAGTAATCGAGATCCTATAGGAAGGGAAAAGCCAGCCAGCAGGAGGTGACGTAGATGCGGAGCTTGAAGTGTGTCAGGAAGTATTAGGATCGCATCTCCTTGCCCTGGAGACCCCAACATCAAGTTTTCTAGATTTGGGTATTCCTCGTTGATCGCCATGATGAGTTTCTGTAGTGTTTGAACAGGCAACCGAAGGCGGATGCGGCGGACGCGATCACGCTGCTCGAGAGAAAGTATTATCCCCTCTTCATCTTCTGCAGTGATGTAGGCATCTTCTTCATCGTAATCGATAATGAGCGGAAGGGGCGGTGAATGGTCGAGCATGTCTGCAATAGGCGTGCCAAATGTACAGACGAGGCAAAGACCGAGGTAGGATACTGACCCGAGTATGAGGTTCCGCCATCTTTGGCAAACATGTGCGAGTTTATACCACCACTTTTCGCCAGCCCATTGTCTCCCCTTTCTGAGAACGACAGTGACATCGCCATCTAAGATGGTTAGCCGATAGATATAAAACATGTTAAGAAGGGAATCATTATCGAGAATGTGGATCGACGCTCTAGCATACGGACTGCCATGTTGTCCATGGGCCATATTTAGTCACAAATCATTAAGAATTATAAGACGTACCTCTCCCAGTGTGGTTGGGACTCGCCACTTATTGCACTTTGGCTGATTCTTTCAATGGATTGAAGGGAAGATGTAGAACTTGAAGGTGTGCGATGAGACATGTCGGCGGGGGAGTAAGTATCGAGCGTGGACGAGGATGTGGTTGATGATAAACGTTGGGTATACAGTACAGTATGTGACCGGTCATCTGGGGGTGAGACTATTTTTGGGCGAAGTTTGCCGAGCCGGCCCGAGCGCCCGCGTACTCAGTACTCAGAAGTCGTGTCGGTGGCCGGAGATTCAGGCTTGGGATCGTGGATCCGATCGAAAAATGAAACCCGTGAGCATGAACATTGGCACAGGGACAGATGCAGCTTGCGATGGAAGAGATCATCTGGTGGCGCGCAAGGGTCAAGATGTACAGTACGGGCAATTCGATGGCTAAATCACTGGCAGGGCTGATTGACAATGACAATCTGGTGTAAGATGCGGAAATGAAATTTTCTTTTTTGTCAGCTATACCTACCCAGCTCGTTCAACACGGAATGGGGCTGGGGCCTGGGGCATGGAAGTCTGGAAGAGGGTGGGCAAACACCACGAGAGAGGGCCAAAGCCAGGGTGAACCCGTTGCGAGACCACACAGGGATACTGTACACTAGCAACAGCTCACGAACTTTCATATTCTTGGAGCATCCACAGCGTCCTCAAGCCAGTGATTCACCTGGTTAGGAAACCTTCTACCCATCATGCATCATCGCATCATCCCTTACCCATGCAATGACATGTATCAGATCCACCTTGCATCCACTTAATCGTGACACAAAACCTGATGCAGTGGCGTCAGGGGGTAGGTACAAGGTGTCCGTGGTGAGGAATGCACTTCTGATGGTTTCATAGTTTTCTGTCTGAGAATGGCAGGTTTGACTGACCTCATATTTTCATTGGTCAGTCACGGCGCTTCGATCATTCCCGGATTGCCGGCCCGTTACTACCCCCTTGTGTAAGTAGAACAGGTCGTCACTGACTCATCAGGTCATGATGTGTTCACTCCCCTTATATTCTACATGGGGAACAGGAGCCTAGATGAGTGGATACTTCCCAAGGTGTTTTAAGTCGGATAGACTCAGAAGTTTGATTAGAATGTCGGCCATATTGTCAGACGAGCGAACTTGAACGTTTAGTTCATCAAGAGTGACAAGGTCTCTAGTGCAGTGATACACTGATTCTCTGAAAAATGTTTCAATTTTGATTCTCCGCACCGGTACCGTAAGTGTGTCTAAAACCCTAGAATTCTCGCATTCAAAGTATGCCTGGTATATGGTATATGTGTGTTATTGTAATAGAATCGATCATCACTTGGCGTCCGACTACGGCAATCCCTGGAGGCGCTGGCATCGTGGAAATACATAACGATTGAGTTGGAGGATGGGCTGCCAGCTGCCCTGCGTGACGTGTACAGCCCCGATTAGGATGACTTGTTCCTTTGTGATCCCTCCACCGCCGATCCGCCAATTTGGCTCTTGACAGGCAAGTCGATGGGCCTCCTATAAAGAATAAAACACGATCACAAGAAATTGTTAGTTTCAACATTGAACCCCAGAAAGTGAAAAAGGGCTTACTTCCATGAACCTGCCCACTGCGTTTGCGAGGCGCTTTGTGAATTTGCCAAGGGATATCGTGTTGTGCGCTGCGGTCTGATCCCTGATCATTATCTGCGTAGTCCACTCGTTGTAACCGGGCCACTAAAAGAAGGGCACAGGCACGCCAATTTAGTAAGATAAGATACTGGCACGCGGCGATCTTTTGAGAGAGTGCTTACGGTTATCCGTATGTACGCAGTAGAGCCGTGACCGATTTGAGCGGGACTATTAGCACCTTGCAGCGGCACACGATCGCCCTCTGCAATAGCCACTGACAAAGGTAAACCGAGGCTGATGCGATCCGTGCCGATGAAGAATATGGGCATGTTCAGAGACGCGCCTCTGGGAGAGCGCGCTCGGGTGTCCGCCGAAACCGACGTGTTGTTGTTGTTTCCCGGAGGCCAGATACCCTGCGGAACGACAGTTCCGACTTGACGGATGGTATAATCGAGTAGATGGGCGGGCCGTTGGTTGATGTAGATGACAGGGGGAGCCTGAAAAAGAGGGCCATTATTCTGCTGTACCGCCGTAGGACTCGTTATGAGGAAAGCATGCGGCCATTCTTGGGACATCGTTGGTCGTAGAGAACGCGCATCTACCTTCAAGAGACGTGCGAAGTATGTCGCGGCGCCCTCTGGACCGAACATATGCGCGAGATTGCTGTCGACTAGGAGATCCATCTGCGAAGCGAAACTTTGGTGTCAAGAAGGATCGATCAACTTGGGACGAGAGAGAAATCTGCATACTGGTTTCTGCTTTTTGTATCTTGTGGATATACAAGCTTGCTTAGCCGGATACGGCATAGATTGTCTGAGCCCTCGACTGGCTTTTTATCAAGGGTTGAACTAGTGAAGCATTGTTGTCGGACACTTGTGGGTCGGCGAAACATATTCCTCCATACCCGAAAGACATGAGATGGTTTCAATGCTGCTGCGGCAAATATCAGAATGACCACGTTGATCAATTTTTTGGAGGCCGAACTGTGGACTCGTACGTAGGATGCATATGCGCATGGGCCCGGGTGCCAGTGTGAACAGCCACCGGACTCTAGTAGAGCGTATTTGTTATTTGGAGAACGCTAGAATTAATGGAGGACGTTCTTACAGTATTCACTATTAAGCGTTCGTTCCTAAGAAGCCGGCCGATTGGAGCGGCAGAGTTTGAAACTTGTATGCTTCTATTGAGCTCTGAGCAAGAGGTTTCAACTTGGGGGTATGTTTTAGACTTGAGAGATCGTAGTACATGTCACCCATCTTCTAACAGCGCATTGTTGTCTATGAGGCGGGCCTCGGAACATGTTGTGAAGGGGAGTACTTGGGAGGAGTTAGAGATTGGGTCGCGGTCGAGTAAACCCAAGGCGTACGGCGACGCCTCCGAGTCGGGTGGTCACGGTCATGGTGGGCGATTGTTACGGCAATTGATGGTGTCAATCAACGGTTTTGATTGGTCCACCGAACAGTACCACGTGCACACGGCCCGATGATCCGATGATCCGAATGGCGATGCATGTTTGCTTTCAATTTGCTTTTCTTCAACAAAAGACCCCCACTTATTCATTTGAGAGCCTGGACCTCGCTTTCGAAAGCGACTTCTAGAGCTTCTCCCTTTACAATGCATTTCCACTTATATTTGCAACTGTCTTTTTCATCATCAGCTTCACAGCTAATGGTAGAATGCAGAAATGGCTTACTATCGTATAGCATTTTCATATCCAGGTAACAATTTCGGCTCTGATCGCCCGACTCGGGTTCAAGTTACACCACACCACTCTTTAGTCTCCACGAATTTTGCACGCGACGACTCCGGTCAGGATATCCGGTATCGGTTAACCGGTCAAGTTCCCCTCAATAAGGCTTAAGGCACCGCGGCGCCCTGTCCTCACTTAGGTCGTCCCAGATGAAAGCCTGTTTATTAAATAACTTTGTGGGTAAGGCTTAATGGTACGAAGAGGTGTGATGGCCATAAGGTTTCCTATCAGCACTAGCACTGTATGGCGTGTCTAGCAGTCCAGTTGTTCTTAACTCTTGCAGATCTTCTACTAATAACCAGGTCCGCTGTGAAAAGTCCAACCGAGGACCTCTGAAGCATGAAGACGGTGTGCCAGGTGATCATTACGTCAAGTCTCCGTTGGTCTTCTCATCTTGCATGCATCTTTGATCATCATTTGATGGCACAGATTTCCTCGCTTCTTTCTGCAGCGACAAGATACATTGACCCCGAGCTCTCGCGGGAGTTCAATTCCGCACGCATCCCAGAGAGGACCTTCGACACGGTGACGTCAAGTCTGCTTGCAAGTCACGCGTATAGTAGGGTCCGGTGCGGAATCCAAGCGGTTCGGTGTTCGAGCCAGGAACGCCGAACACCGTGGCGGAGCTAGGACTCGGACAAGCGCTGAATCAAATGATCCGATAATATTGTACTCTTCTTCGGAATGTATTCAAGTGTTACAGTACGGGCCTCGAGCACGCGGGATGATGTTGTCATGTGCCAGTCTCACGATCCATACTGAGTTTTGTAATACTTACTCTGTATGGACAGCGGAAGTGAATATAAAACTCTGTTCAGTAAATCAGCATCGCGCGCGCCTGTGTAAACACAAAAACTGTACAGAGGCAGGAGTGATCAGAGTAGTACAAAGTACTCTTGTCCGTAAGTACTCCAGCTGTACAGGTCTTGGCGTCAGAAAGGGAAGGGTACAGATACGAAACTAACTACCGTACTATCCCTCCGACTCCGAGTTGGATAGGTGTACGGTATAATGTGTACTAAAGGGGAAATGTCCACATGGTGTAGAACTAGCTACGAGCAAATGCGGGGTATCTAATCTAGCCCATCAGATCGATCGATCGAGCGCGGAACTACGTCGGACATCGGACATGATCATGATAATCTAGTTGAAGCTGTTGAACATAGCACATCAAAGCGAGCAGGGCACATAACGACGACTCGCATCGTTTCACTTCTCTATTATTATATTAACGTAATGCGACAGTACAGTAAATCACACACTTTTTCTAACAATATAAGTACTGTATGTCTATCGCATCCTACCGTAGCCAGAAGAAGGCTGTGAGAAGATGTAGCGACTAAGTTGGAGAATAGGTTGCCAGGTCCCTTGGGTGGCCTGCATGAGTCCTACAAGGATGATATCATTTGCAGTGATCCCACCCCGGCCGACGGACCAGTTGGGAGACGTGCACTGATGCCCAGAAGAATCCTGCTCCGGTCTCAGTCTCACGAAGAACGGCCAAAGGAATCTGACGGTGAGCTCACCTGTAAAAATCGGCATACCCCACGCGCGACGCGTGCTGCCAGTGACTCAATGGGGATCGTGTTATGCGCTGGAGTCTGGTCGCGGGTCATGATTTGTGTACTCCATTCGTTGTAGCCAGGCCACTAGAAGGGGATGCCATTATTCGCACAATTGTTCATAAGATGGGCGACTGGGGGGACATGCTTACCATGATGCGGATGAAGGTCGTATGGCAGGTCCCCACTGGAGCCGGCTGGTGTGCATTCAGTAACGCAGAACAATTACCCGACGCAGCCTGGTTCAGCGGTAACCCTAGCGTCGTGCGATCCCTCTGAATGAAGAATATAGGCATGTTCAACGGCACGGCGCCGTAGCGCTGGGCATCCGCGGAAGTTGTAGGAGACCAAAGGGTCTGCGGGACGACGGTCCCGATGTCTCGCACTATGTAATCGAGGAGCCATGCGGGACGGTTGCCGATGTAAGTGATCGGATGGACGTTCTGGACGGCGGGGTGGAGGAGCAAGATGACGCCATTCGTAACAACAAGATGGAAATTGTGCTCATCGAAGCGCAGAAGGTGCGAGAAGTATCGGGGTGCCTGTCGTGCTCCGAGCATGCGAGAGATGTAGGCATCGGTATACAATGAATCTCTCTGCAAGGGCCAAGGTCAGCGCGTGCTAACTGTGGAGGAAAGGGCTCGTACTGCGGTTGGTTGTTGACTGGCCATTATGGATGAGGGTGTTGGATACTCTCATCTCGTCCCCCCTCTTCGTCTTTATACCTATCCCTCAGACGAACCAGTGCCTAATCCCAACAACAGTGCGGGTTTTGGACGGAACTCCAGTTGCGGGCACGGGACTCTACTGGTCTACCACCAATGTCAGCAGTGGCCCATAGTGGCAGCAACAACAACGCACTTTTTTTTTTTGCGCCAAAGTCCCAACACCAGGCAATAGGCGCCCGACAATCATGTGAAACCATTGAAACGATCGATCGTATCTGTGACTGAAACACACAGGAAAGCGTGCAGGAAGCCATAAGTAAGAATAGACGAAAAAAAAAGATGGGTGTTTGTGGTACCACTAAGAGCAGGAACTAACTCCTTCGAGCGTCTCAGGCCACGATGAACGGAGGCTAAGGAAAAGTCAGTCGTCATCGACAATGCCACCCTGACAGTTCACGTGAGAGAAATGTTCCCAGCGGAGCCCTTTTACGAAGACAGTAGCTGTACGACTGAGTCTAAGCGCCGGGAACTGGCTGTTAGAATCCCGCTGAAACTCCGAGAGAACAAAAACGCACAATAGTTTCAGCAATTATTAGCTCTCTGTGTTGAACTCACCTTCCGAGGATCCAGGTCCGAGTCCATGGCGACCATCCGTGGCGCATCCAGAGGCCAGAAGATTGGAAGAAGCGCAAACGGGATTCAGGTGCAGCACCGCATTCGAAAATGCTGTGACCTCCGCGCCCCTGAGCCCCCCGGCTTGGTGTATCGTCGTCCTGTAGCTCACATAAGTTAGCCGTATCCTGTACTACTGTAGGTACAACGGACCTGGTAACCATGCCGATATACGTCGTCGTGCCCGTACCCGAGTAGTCCTGATCAGTGGAAAGATGAACATGCAATTTCGTCGTAGATAGGGAACAGTGATACGTTACCATCTGTCGGACTAGGATGATCGAGTCATTCCCCAGTTCTATCTGTACTACTGTACTAGGAGTCGGGTAACAACGTGACTGGAGGGATAATACTGGCATCATGGCGCCAGTTGTGTACTAGTAGGAGGTCGCGTGAGCATGGAGAGGCAATGTCGAGCCAACCTGCAAAAATAGTTGGAACCTGCCACTAAATCTTTTCTCAACACATCGAATAATTGAACGGGCACCTCAGGACAGTACATTACCCAGAAAACTTTAATGAATAGGACGACAACTCCAGGTATTTGGATACACCAAGCACTGGGAGAGATGGGCTTGGCAGTTGCCGATAGTTTGCACTGTGATACTGTACGTGCACGTTCGACATCGTCGCTCGCCAACCCGGGCCATCAAATAACAGTAACAGGTACGTACACATAAAACAAGTTCATATTTACAACAATAAACAAAAACAGACACAGCATGTATCAGCAGGATTCGTCTCAGATGATCAATATCCATCAAAATTAAAACCACACAACACCAGCACGTTTACTAGTAACTCGTGCTGCGAGTACCGGGAGATCAGTAACAGTAGCGGCGACTTGGATTATCAGATATATGCTGCATCGCATTGCGGTGATAAACCACAAAAGACGTGGCTTTGAAGCTGCCTGGAATCACAAGGGCCACAATTATCCGGGTTTGGTTATACTTACCGCCAAGCAATCAGCAAAAGTGTCTCAGAGATTGAGAGGGAGGGGAGTCAAAGTTGTTTTGCTCGACGTCCCTAGTCATCTATCAATTGTTTCGGGATAAGATAGTGAGCAGAATCCGCTAGTGATGCGCCTCCTCTTGCACTTCGTCCGCCTCTAAAAATTCTAAATATGCCTCAGCCCCGGCGGCAGGCTCCCCATGTCCAGTTGCCACATCAGCAACAGTACCACGGGTTGGCTCCGTTGCATCATACGCCGCAAGCTCGCTAGCCAGGTCGGGAAGCGCCGGCGCAGAGGGAAGTGCTGGAGAGGAGAAGGCTTTCACTACGCCAACATGGGCATCCTTGGCCTGTTTTTCGCCGCCCCGCCACCGTAAGCGAGGTGACCCAAATACACGAATGGTGTGACTTACGACGGGCGGAGCTTTGTATGTCCTAAGTTCCTTCAAATAAAAGTCCTGGACGAGATCTGCGATAAAGGGCAAAGGGTTTCAAAATTGGGACGAGGAACACTGGGGGTGGGTTCGGAGATTTGGTTACCTTTGCGGACGTTCGACGTAGTTGCATATGCCCGGCTGCGCAAACGCGCGGAGAGGCGTGCCTTTGCAAGAAAGAAAACTTAGCCACGGACTGGGACGAAATGTGAATGAATGATACATACAGCAGCTGCGGTCTGCTTGAGGATTGTTGACATGGTAGAGCGTTTGTGAGGAAAGCCGAGTCGTGACAGGCGTTGCGTGTCACGGCCCGGTCACATCGGCAGTCTCCGCTGATGCATGGACTACTACCTGGCTATTCTGCAGCTGCGTAGAGCACCTCATCACGTACGTAGATGTGTATTATTCCATCGCTGGAGCACTTGCGATAACGAGGTGTCTCAGGGAGACGCCTGATGGGCGTCTGGCGATGCACGTACTGTACTAACTACTACTGTATACTTGGCTGTTTGCTACGTAGGCTCATAAACGTACATAGATATGTGTATTCCATTCTGTCGAGAACTTCGCACTGCGACACTGATGGTGACAGTACTTCGCAACGAACGACTCAGGAACCTGAGACAGCTTGCAAGTCGGATGAGACGCGATCATCACAGTCCCAGGCTCCAGGCCGGGTCCGAGGCTCAGAAAGGCGAAAGGTATCTTGCTACGAATACATTGTACCGTAGTAGTTCCGCGGGATCGCATATCAGTACATCTTGTGCTGCAGTATGCGATACAGAACTCGCAGAGTTCCTGAGAGATAAAACCGACAAACTGCCGATCGAAAAGCTGCTGACTAAACCAACGCGTGGGCGGCCGGCATCTCCCGTCGTTTCAACGGACTTCAGAGGGCAGCTACTATACGTACTGCTACAACACTACACAACTCACAAACATGTACTCTCAGATTGCTCTTCGCCAGCTTTCTCTTGTTGCCAGAGTCTCTGCGCGCAGCTACACAAGCAGCAGCAGGGAGGGCAGTGTCGCTGCCAGTAGGGAATTTGGGTGCGTGCCATCAATGTTCTTCACTGCTGCAAGGCGATTCTGATCCGCTCATTCTGTAGTAAGAAGGAGAAAGCACATGAAGGTATGTAATTTAAGATATCCACCTTGGCTATCGAAATCGAATAATGACCCATGGGAATAGATCAATACATAAAGACGGAGGAACGCCGAAAGCTCGAGAAGCTCAAAGCGAAGGTACGTAGCGCGTTAGTTGGCAGTTTCCTGCCTTCGGTCCTTAACCCATTCCCACATTTAGATGGAGAAAAAGAAAGCAGAACTCGTGCGTAATATGCAACCTCGTGTTAGAGGACCGCTCAATGATTGGGCTACATGCACTTTTATAGGAGGAGCTGCAGAAGGAACATGACCAGATCAAATCGTCTTAAACGGCCAATAACTCATATTTGGAGTTTCGCGTGTGGGTTGTATTCTTCACCGTATACCTTGAAGCTAACTCCCTCATCTTAAGGCTGGTGTGCCATCTTACCTACGACACCTGCCAGCTATATCCTAAATTGTTTTGTGACCCCGTTCAAACGTGTTGCTTTCTCCCAATGCAATCTGTACAATTCAATGCATCATGCGCGGTCATTCTTATTCTACCAGTATACCCTGCTGCCACGACAAAGCCGAGAGATCCGCCAAAAGAAGCATTGTATTGACAAAACATTACAACTTCGACAAAGGCTAAATCAGGCGCTCCTGGATAATTTACAATTCGGGCATTTCTAGTCCTTGCGCTTATCGGAAACGGGCTTGCCTGTCTCCTTGTTGTACTGATCTGCAAGTCTGTCATATTCAGTTGCCTGTGATTTAGCTTGCGCCTTCAACGCGTCTGAAAGTGGATAGAATTCATCAAAATGTATCCAACCACGGGTGACAAATGCTTACCAAGGTCTTTCTTGAGCCTTTCAATTTCCTTGGCTTGGTCGCCCGCCGCTACGTTGGCTCGTGAGGTGTCCGCAGTCTGATCACGTACATCAATTAATCAATTATCATAAGCGGGAACGGTGACGAGTAAACTCACTGCCTTTTTCAACTTGGCGAACTCGTCTTGAACGTGCATGAGGTCCTGGATGATGTAGAATGTCCGCGTAAGGACAAGTGAGAGGAACAAGCAGAATCCCGTGAGGTACACGTTGCGCTGTGCGCTTAACAGAGGTGTCAACACATGTTGTTTACAGGCAAGAGGGCACGAACTAGAATTTTCGCGCGGCGAATGATGTCTCCGTGCGTACGTCCTGCATGCCCTGCCCGCTATGCTTGGCAGCTTCGACCTCCGTAGTAATGCGGAACATGCGCTGAAGCGCGTCCAAGAATAAGATGGCGACGGATCTAGTTTGCGAACGTTAAAGTTGCTGTAGTAGATACTGTATGCGGTAATTCGTACATGAACGATATTTTCAAGCCGTAAGCAACCTTGGCAACGATGGGGCTTTCTGAAAGGAAGCGAAAGAGCCTCCTGCGGACCTTGAAGGGAAGAGGTGCCACAAAGATGCAGAACGAGGCCATCTCGGACGCAAGGAGCATAAAAGTGAGGGTGTAACTGAAATACTAGTAAGAACTGCGACGAAGCATAGTGAGGATATGGACCTACTAGATAGTCATATTCGGGGAGTGGTGATGACGATGAACGCAGCTGTAATGGTGTCGTGGCCGGGTTAAGTTGTCATTGACGTCACACGCTCCGATCACCGTCACATCTTCACGTGATGGCTACGCGTCACCTACTATTCCTCCGAGATCGTTGCGTTTGCAGACAACAACAACCATGGCTCCCCTCAAAGTACACATCAAACATGCCGGGAAAAAACACGACGTCGAACTGGATCCGGAGAAGCCCGCAGTCACTTTCAAAGAGGCTGTTTACCAAGTAACTGGTGTTCCCGTAGATCGGATGAAAGTTATGGTCAAGGGCGGTGTGCTCAAGGTGTGCCGGAACTTTTGGAAATTTACACGAAAAGGTAATTTAACACGACGCTACCAGGATGATTCTGATTGGGATAAGATCGGGCCTAAGGAAGTACGCGTTATTGTTATCCATGCCACTCACCCTTACTGACCGAGCGCGATAATAGGGCCAGACTTTCATGATTGTCGGTGCTGCAGGGAGCTCCCAAAGCCACCGGCCGAGCCAATAAAATTTTTAGAGGACATGAATGATACCGAGCTGGCTGATGCAGTAGGTTTGATGTCTTTGATCCGTTTCTCTGATCTGATCCAGGCTCTAGATTGGGATGCCCGTTGGTCTAACGAAGTGCGCTCCAACACACGCTCGACCTTCTCGTGTCATCTGATGTTGTGCATCCAGCTTGGGAAATACCTGTTATATGAGTGCGACTATTCAGGCTCTGCGAGCAATCCCAGAACTGCAGACCGCCCTCTCAGAGTATGCTCCCCATTCCTTTCTGTAGACTATACCTAATGCTTGCCGTGCCACAGTTCACGAGACACTAACCCGATTGCACGGTCCCTGCGTGACCTTTATACGACGATGTCACGCTCGACCGGCGGTGTTATGCCACTCTCCTTCCTCACGGTGCTTCGAACTGCGGTTCCTCAGTTCGCAGAACGCAGCAGGACGGGAAACGGCGGCTTCGCACAACAAGGTCTTTCCTCTATTTTTCATATAGTCATCTATGAAGCTAAGATAATCCAGACGCGGAGGAGTGTTGGACACAGTTGACTAATCATCTGAGGGACGTTCCTGGCGTCTCGATTCCGGGTACCAATAGCTCGCGTTCTGCATTTATTGACCAGTATATGACTGGGACCCTGGTCCGCACGTGCGTGACCTTACCGTTGCCGTGTCTTATACGCGACGAAATCATATACTGACTCATCTTACCCAGATTATCATCCCCTGAGGCACCCGAGGAACCGCCCAGCGTGAGTGAGGAGAAGGTATCGAAAGTAGCATGCGATATAACCGCGAACACCAATTTTATGGTTTCCGGCATCATGGAGGTACACTACGTTCTCCTTTCAATGCAAGGGACCTCATCGTAGATATAGGCACTCAACCAAACGCTCGTTAAAAATTCCCCGACACTTGGGCGCGACGCGACGTACAACTCGCACTCACGCCTATCTCGACTCCCGTCGTATCTTGCCATCCATATGGTACGATTCACTTGGCGTCGCGATATTAACAAGAAGGCCAAAATTATGGTGAATCGTTTTTGCTAGTCACTGCCCATGGCGTGTTCATCAGAGCCTATGCAGAGGAAAGTGAAATTCCCGAATGAGTTTGATGCACTCGACATTGTGACCGACGAGCTCCGAAAGACGATGCAGCCCGTCTCGAGAAAACGCATTGAGATAGAGAAAGCCCGTGATGAACGTCGCAAAGTACGAAAACGCACACGGGTGGCGGTTCCTGCCGCGCAGCCTCCTGGCTCTAATCCAGGTTCTGGGACCGAGGCGAATGCAGTAGCCGCCAGTAGTGGTGACGTCGAGATGAGCGAGCCTGCACCTGCAGCAGAACAGCCTGCCCCAGGCGACGAGCTGCAACCGGAAGAGTGGTATCGCGAGCGGGAGAAGACAGAACTGGAGGCATTGATAGATCCATCTGTCAAGGCCGATATTGGCGCAAGCCAGACAGGACTCTACGATCTCGTAGGTGAGTACAATGTTGCTGCATGTCGTTATCAGTATTGTGTCCTGACGAAGTACCGGTATGTAGCTATTATCACGCATAAAGGCGCAGCAGCCGATTCAGGACATTACATTGCGTTCGTTGCGCGCCGCGCACTGACAGGTAACGAGGAAGACGAGAATTGGGTCAAATTCGACGACGACAAGGTCAGCGTGTTTCCTACCGAGAAACTTGCGACACTCGACGGTGGTGGAGAAGATTCGTCGGCTTATGTCCTGTTATATAAGAGCAAAGGGCTGTGATGGTAGATTTGGGGGAAAATTGTACTCGTGGGTTGTTCATCGGATTGTGCTCAGCATGTTTTGGGCCAAACAGTGCACGACTGTAACTCAATTGAAGTAGATTTGGAGCCACTGTTGTAACATTCACGTTCATCATAGACTGATTGTCGTTCCCGGCGAGCAGATACATCTCAGCGCTTGAAATCAGGATAGGCGCCCGAGAATGGCGTCCCTGTGGGCTTTATGCTTATTAGAAAAGCATGAAAGCTCTTCAAAGTACTCGCAGGTACCTGCCTTTGATTTTGCACAACCAGGGAAAATGCTATGATCAAAGCGATTGTGCCCTACAGTCTAATACACAACGCACAAGGGACTCCAAGTCTTCGACTGACGTTTCATTACCACGATGTACTTACTATACAGGTGTCGTAGGTGGCGAGCTAGGGAAAATTGATGACTTGTAGACATCGCGGTGGGCATAATCTAACAGGCGACATCTTAGAGTCACCGAATTCGAAAGCGGCAATTGTTGAGCACGGCAATTGACCCCTTCACGAAAAGCGAGGGCTGCTGTGGTTCCGCTCCTATTCTATTTGGACCCATATAACGACTTCACCTCACCATTGTGAGCGATCCTTTTCGAGATCCACGCAGAGCATTCGTATTCAAGGGAGTAGCGAGTACTAGCCTACTAGTTTGTTTGTTTCTCAGCGGTGATGATAGTGATTTAATTCCTCTTACGAAATAGCCCCCGTAGTAGCGTCCGGAAACCGGTATGAAAAACGGACGCAGGGTGCTCGAGCTGGTCGACTCGGATATAAAATAGCCTTCTCTGCCTACTCCATTTTTTTTTTCGTGACCGTGGTCGAATCGCGGGTTGTACCGCGGCTGAGTGGCGCGCTTGTGAGGTTGACTCGAGGTCTGCCAGGAACTGAGTAATCTTTGATCCAGGTGTGCATGAAGCTGGTACTAGTAGTACCCAAGAAGGCATGGACTGGGTACTACCGGCTTCAATTCATGCGCATCTGGATTCAAGACTATTCAGCTCCGACATGAACCCTTAGTCAACCTCACAAGCGCGGCCGAGTGGTGCGCTTGTGAGTCCGAGTGAACGGAGATAAGGGGACCTAAACAGAGGGAGGGGGCTTTGTCGATGTAGAAGTGAAGGAGGAAAGCGCACAACGACTCGGCTGCTCGGATCGGCGTAGCCCTTCGGGTGGTCGGAAGGAGGTCAAAAGGAGAAACGAGAAGGAAAAAGAGCGTCTTGAGACGACTTGCACACACGAGAAATGGAAGGGAAAATTCAAATTCTGCTGGGACTGCTGAATCAGTGCTGATTACAGTGGTCAGAAGCTGGCTTAAATACATGAAAGCGACTACGGTTATCATCCCTTCCTGAGGCCATGTGAAAAAGAATATGAATGAAGGAAACGAGAAGCAGATCGGAGAAGACGAAGACGATGCGCGGCCCTGTACATCATGTGGCCTATAGTAAGTTTAGCTACCACGAATCACGTGAAACTCGAAATGTACTCTCCGATGTCCTAAGTTGTGTGCGAAGTCGCGTACGCGCGATCGTCCAAGTCGAATGATGCCCGGCAGGTGGCGACATAAGGGGGCTGGATTGAGAGCGTAAATATAGAGTAAAGGAATGAACCTATTCGAGAGCAAAAAGCGCGCATACTAGTTGGGACTGGAACGATGAAGGAGGGATCAAAGGACGAAGCTGAACTGGAAGAGAAGGAGGAAATCGATATAAGACAAGAAGTACGTTACCTCGGCCGACTGCTTCGGAGTCCAGCGATCCAGGACGAGAGAGACCGACGCGTTGTAAATGAGATCAAGGCTAGGCCGTCCCGGACGGCTCAGAGCATGTGACAGGGCCCGGGCGCCGGCGCGATCTGTGTGAACGCAGCCGACTCGTCCACCTTACAGCTTGCAAGTACAGTAATAGAAGCTCACATGCGCTCACACCCGAGTCACGATCATGATCAGACTTCGGTTGAAAAGTCCAGACGTTCGTTCCGGAATGCCGAAGATCGGGGATAAAAAATATGATAAGAACACCTCCTCATTATGTGGCTAGGCTGAACCGAACCTTCGCGGGACCTAAAGAGAGAATGGAAAGGTCGCTGAGCCCCCGCGAGGACCATAATGCATGAGGTGTTCCCCAATTGAAAGTTTTTGATTATGAAGACCGGACCGCTATGATAGCCTAATTATCATGTGCAGCTGATTGACGACAGATTACCACATGGGAAAAGTACAAGTTCTCAATACAGGAACTGCGCATCAGGGGCCCCCGTGGCGAATTGGTCAGAATCCCATTTGACTAGTGTTGTGGGTCATTGAGATATACCCAAATGAGATGACGAGACGGACTGACGGAGGAAAGGCGAGCGGATAAAAGGAAATGAATGGCGGCCGAGACACTGTTTTTTGGGGGATGATCTAGATGCAGGGTGGCAAAAGTTGGCTGGATCGGCATCAAGGGATCGAGACAGAATCGCAAGGCCAGGGCAAGATAACCTGGGGGAGGGGCATGGGAAATCCCGAGCACGCCGCGTGAACTTCGAAAATGACTGCCAGTGGAGATCCCTTCCAACTCGGCATAGACAATCCAGACTGAGCAGCGTGTAGAGGAAAGGTATCAATGGGCGGCAGCCGCGCCAAGTCATCTTAGGCTACGTCACGAGCGATAGTCGGTGCCAAGACCAAACGGCAAGGAGGAGTTCTCTTTGAAGGTCAAGCGCGCCTGGCAGCCGTGACTCGGCTGTGGCCGCAGCACTGCATCTCACGCTAAAGTAACTTGAACCTGACTCGGAGCGCACATGATTGATTCCCCACATTGTAAGTTAAGCCAGTAGTCCTGTTGATCCGATCTCCACAGCAGCTGGCCACATCTCGGCGATACACAGGTGCGAGCCCAGGTAGGCTACGATGAAAGAATCGGAGGATCTTGTTGACCTAGTTACCATTCTCAGCCTCAGGCCTAACCTGACCGGCGACATCGGCAGACCTGGGTCACTAGAGTTCTTCAATCATCGTTAGTAATGCCATGACTATGATTTCATTCCCAGGTTGTCGTGCAACCTTTCTTTCTTCTAATTATTTAATGAACGGGAATTGTAGCGCTGAGCCTGACCCAGAATCACACGAAATCCTGCGCTCCCATCTCGATCTGTGTTCACATTCACGCGACTTGGGACTCTTGCGTTCCAGGTTGCTTTGCGTCCAGGTCTGTCTTCTTTCCTTTACGAGCTGCTTTCTGTTGTCCCAATGCCAGATGTTATATGTGTTATGCACCAGAGTTGTAGGATACGTACGGCTGCATTTGCCTGATCTTTATATATCTGGGTGCATAATAAAATCAGCTTGAGAGAGAGGGAAAAGATTGGTCACATGGTAGTACCTTTTTAACGTCTGCAGAGAGGGCTTTGAAGTATTTCTCAAATGCGACTTTTGAGCCGTTGGGTTCTCATGTAGCCAGTCCTTCATGCAAAAGTTCCTATACGCAGTAACTTCAATTGGATATCATGAGATACAATAAGGGACGTACTTATCAGTCAGTCCTGTGCCCATGACTGCCAACCCCCTTGCACGCTTCACCGGAGCTTGAGGTTGGCCAGTGGCTTCTGTATTGCCAGTGCTTGCAAGGGGTGCAAATGATCCATTCAAAGTCGACGCTAGATTCTCCCTTTCAGGTGATGCGGCAGTGCAGAGGAGACAGGTATGGTTCCTGTGGGACCCAAAGGGGTGGCAGCGGCGTTGCTCGGAGGGTTCAGCCCCACTACAGTATCGTTGTCTGATGATCTCGGGCCTGTAGGGACACCATCGGATGGCCAGGCTGTTGTTGATGCGGAGGCGGGCTTTGGTGGCGTTCAGGTGGACTAACTTGAATAGGGGGAGGGAATGCCGAGGACTCAGAACGGCCACATTCGCTGTTGATGTCGTTCTGCATCTACACAATGACTGATGCGGCCGCTAGAAACAGAAGACGAGAACATACACCAGGATTGTTTTTGTGTTCCACATGCTTCTGCCGCTTTTTTGAATGCGACGAACGATCCTTCTCCTGGGCTGGACGTTTCAGAATACTTGGTACAGGCAGATTGCGGGCCGCCAAGAAGAGAGCAAGAGACTCTCTTTGATCCGCCAGGCTGTATGGATTTGGGGGAGCCCTTCGTCGTCTCGAAGGGCCGCTTGTTGACATGGTAGGTGGAACGAAAATACAATGTGATCGAAGTGGGAGTGAGTTTGACGTTGACAATAAATGCAATTTCAGACAATTTCTCACAAAAGAGGCGAGGGTATGGCAGGGTGGCCTCTCAAATCTACAACTGTTCATGCCATTCCTGGTGTTGCCGCTGCTCCCGCAACTGTTTGCACTTAGAAGCCCACGCAGGACAAGGCTCGGCTCGTCATGAAGTAGCCAATATTTGATTTCTTCGTGACTACTATATAGTTCTCTATCTAGAACAGCCCCAGGAGATCATCTTGTTGGCTCGCCGCTGTCGACGGCGTTGCCGTCGCCGGTGAAGAGACCCCACCGAGTACACCGAAAGGATCGGTTGCAGGTGCCGCCGAGGGGTTCGGCGCACTAGGTGATAGGGATGTATTCCCGAATATCGAAACAAGGTCGTCTAGTGGATTCGCTGATGTACCGGACAGGATATTCTTCGCCTCCGGTTGCTGCAGCACCTGGGTGGCGGCGAGCCCCGTCGGTCCCTCCTGTGCGGGTTCGTCGTCGAAGTCTAGCAGGTTTTCTGCTGCCTGGCCCGCGGCGACGGTTTGGAGCGCTGTCTTTGCGGAATCGGCCATGCTGCAAACACGCAACTTTAGACCCAACATCGCTCCAAAATACGGAAGACGACTTACTCAGTCCCTTTGTGTTGCATTGACTCGACGCCGATCCGTCCTTGACCGATGAATGTTACGGCCGGTTTCTGGTAGACACTTGCAAGACTCGAGATCTCCTCAATCAACTCATTGAGTAGCGCAGGCGAAACAGTGGTGCGAGGTAAGGATATCGGTGGGCGATGCGCAAGAATGACAGACTACGGAAGGGCATGAACAAGAGATCCAAATAGCCGTGAAATTTGAATACGCACCTTGGCTGCTCCTGGGTCTGTCGAGAGAAGGCGCCAGTAGATATATGCGCGGTCCCGGACATCAGGCGAATCACAGTCCTTCGTCGCTGTGTTAAGAACGCTCTGAACCAAACCCTGGGATGAATCGGGCTTGAAAAGGAAGAGTTTCACGACCGCGGTGAGCGTCTGTAGTTGTACCTACAATGTCTGCCCGTGAGTTATCGAAAACATCGCGAGACGGGAGAAACTCGCACAGAATAGGACTCCTCAGTAAATGTGTCTACGAACACGCTCAAAAGCTCGTCGGCGTTTTCAATCTTATTAGCATATTCGCCGACGATCCAAATAAGAGACGCCTTTGCTTCTGGCTCATCTAGTTCATCTAAATTTGCACAAAGAGTCGGGATGACGCCTTCATATGTCGATGGATATCTGCGGAAAATATCCTGAACTCCAAGTTAGTAATAGTGCCGGCACTTATCGGTAAAAGAGAATACCTTCATGACCACAACAGCCTCCTGCACGACGTAGCTAACCCGAGTCGCAATAAGGTCCAACAATACATTGACGCATCGCTCAGCGCCGGCCTCTATCTTCACTGCAGCCTGCCCTATCGCCTTGATGCTTCGTCTTACGAAGTCAACGTCCACCTCGGAGGCATATCTAGACCAGATCAGTCGAGGCGGTGGAACCCAGTCAAGCGGAATGACGTACTCTTTCAGTTCGCTCAATAATGCGTCCACATTATGCTCGTTGGCCAAGCGAACCATGATGTCCAACTTTTCCACTTTGACATACAGTGGGTCGTTATACTTGCAGAAAAAGACTCGCATCTCGTTGGAGAGGATATCGCTACGCTTTTGTAACAGAAGATTGATGTTTCGCAACGCGATCCACTGCACTTCTGGGGGAGAAGAAAGAAGTGTAACCAAGGGTGGCGCCATCTTCCGGATCAGCTGCTTGTGGAAATCTTCGCGAGGCACGTTGCGCATGTGGATCATAATTACCTTTCGCGTTGTTAGCCACGGATCATGGAAAAGGTGGATAAATAGGTCGACATACCCTCACGGCGGCGAGGACCACACTCCCGTTAACGTGCTGAAACTGTGGTACCACACGTTCGCATATATGCTCGCTTTCCTTCTCGTCTTTTGCCTGATACCGTGAAAGCGCAGACAGTATAGAAACGCGGCCCCACTCGGAGCATTCGTTGAGCGCGATCAGGAGTTTGTTCAGGATTGTTGGGGTAACGGTGAAGATAGCTGGGTCTGATGAGGACGTGGATGGCTGCGACGTAGCCGACGTGTGAATATCTGAGAGAGCAGAAATCGTGTTCGCGACAACCTTCGGGGTGCATCAGATGACAACGCGAACACGAGCAAAGACACAAGTACCATTGGATTGCTGTCCGAAATCATTTCGTGCAGCTGCTCTAAAAAGCCATTCTCCAGCACTAGCTCCGGCTTGAGATCGTATAACTTGGCAACGCATAAGGCCGCCGTTTTCCGAACGTATGGGTTTTCGTCATGTAGACACTTTTGCAGTGGTCCTGAGATGTAGTCGATGATCTTTTCGACGCGTATACAGCCCATTGTGCGAATGGCCAGAGCGCGGACAAGGGGATTATGGTCATCTGAATCTCTGACGAACGTATTGACAGCAAGAATGACTAGATCTGGCTGTGTTTTGGCGTAGTTGATGAGATAGAGATAGACGAGTTTCTTTTGCTCGATATCTTCGGTTTGCATGTTCTTCAGGACGTCGGGAAAGAGACCGCTGACATCTTAGGGGAGACTTAAGAGAAATCGTCTATCAATGAAAGATCCGCGTACGCACCCTTTCCAACCGTCATGTTAGCGATGACCCTCTTGATAGCCTCCTTCCGCTTGTCGCGATACTCGCTATTGAGGTCTGCCCGAAGCTCAAAGTTTTCACCTGTTTGAGGGTGAGTATCGATAGGAATAGGACTGAAGACGGGATACAGGCGAACCTTTCTTGGGCGCTGCCCTAGCAAAAACGTTCATGGCGGAAAAAGGTTAATAACACCTGGGGCGCGTTCGCTACAATGGATTGGCAGTACAGCCAAAACGTACCATTACGTAAGGCGATATCAAGGGGCAGATAAGGCGGCATCGTTGGCCGCCGTGCGTATGTTTTAGGACAACCTCAACGTTGCCGTTCTCTTCACTGTCCTCAGTCTCCTGTACATCTTCAAGTTCCTCTCCTAATATTTATCGAGCTTGCGAACTCAAACGCGCGTTCCAATGACACACTATAGTGCGCATGACAATTTCATTATTACAATTGGGTAGCAATCTGAACACTAGGTACTGTTTCTTCACGACCAACAGTTCCAGTCTTAGTCGCGCGGCGCACTAGCCTCACCGATGACTGCCTTCTTCCCACCAGCCTCACGGAGCTCACCGGCTTCATGCATGTCGGCATTATGAGTAACTTTTCCGATGACCTACATCCCACGGTCGGTGTCAGAGCGAAGAAATAGCCAGAAATCCAGGACATTAACCTTTTCCATCTTGCCAACAGCCTTGTCTAGAATATTAGCCTTCCCCATAGGGAGATCGTCGTCACCGGCACGAGCAACTCCCCCTGAAAGTTACGCAAGGGAAACTTGGCGTCAGTGGCAGATTTGGAAAATGGACATCTACACCTACCCGCCCGAATTGGGTGAACATCTAAGGGACACTCGGAATTGAAAGTATTGTGGCCCTGTGTACGCAGCGCCGGCTCTTCTTGGGACAGATTCCTGTCAGGGAGTTGTTGCACCTCAGCCGGCTGCTGGTCGACGCGACTTCCAGGAAGAGGATCATTAGAATTGTGCATTGGATGGCGGGGATGACCGTCATCTCGAAGAACATTGCCGGGCTTAGCGTCAATTGGGAATCCGCTCATGATATAAATTGACTTTGAATATAGCTTGGCGTGTGTGGTTATCTGAGTTGTGTGGTGTGGTTACTGGGTATGTATATATAGTTCTGCGGGTCGACAGGTGCTTTTAAAGTCTTCAGGTAAGGGACTCTCCACCAGCTCTAGCGACAAGAATGACGTCAACATTTTAGTTGCACCAATACAAAAGCCACTATACGCCAGTGATGACGAAAGAGGAGTGTATAAAATCTTCGCGTCACGCGAAGAATCCTCTGACCAGCTCCCCACTGGCAGTGTCGTCATTTGGGTTGTTTGCGGAGCAAGGCCGTGACCATCAACACGAAAATCGATAGCCTCTGCGAACTCGTGCCGTATCAGCCTTTGAAACTAGCTCTGCCACATCAAATCGTGTTCTGTGTCGACTATGATCTCGGCCGTCTAGGCACGAAGAAGGTAAGTGTGAGAGCGGAATGGCAGCCAGTATATGATGAGCGCTAAGCGCTTCACGGCACAGTCTCCACACATCTTACATAAGCACCGTCGTACTCTGAAACACACTCCGACAAAGGTTTTAGCAATGTGCCCCTTGCAGTGATGGCCGTCTCAAACCGTCATTGCATCCAATATCGTCATCTAGTATTTTTTCATCATATTGTTCTTGCCACCATCTCTGATATCTCACCTGCTTGCGCAGGGTTGGATTGCCACTGGCACCGTGGCGGTGCGACGGTGATTTTGATGACAGCTAGACAAATTCAAAACTGCTGCCCGCGATTCGATGTAGGGCAATCATATATTTATATCAAGTCCAATTGGACCACCTATACATCTCTGGAACTCCTCAGTGCCGACAGTATTATTCTGATAGGTCCAGTTAAAAATGCCATCAAAGTCCCTGATAACATCCTGGACGACATCTTTTGTTCCTTCGGGCACTCGCTTTTCTCACTCTCGACGTAAAGCATACCCATATGCTGGAAACTCGTTTCTTCCATCCCCTCGTCGCCGCGTACTTAAGCATCTCCATGTACTGTGGAAAGGTATTGAATGTTCAGTTTCTAACAGAACGTGAACGTGACTTTGACGATCATGCGTAGGCACTCCGTCTTCCAGAAAGCGTCAGTCGGCAAGCGACCCCATGCTCTGTCTGGTCTCGTCTACCATCAGTGTACCTGGAGTACCGGGGGAGACGCTGGTGTCTAGGCCCTCGCCAACCCCCTCCTCTCCTATTTTTTCTCCACCATCCCCGACAACGCCAGCTTCTCTTCCCAGTGACGTCGATACGGATTCAAATGCGATCAAATTCTCAGAGGTTGAACCAAGGGATATACTCTTCGAATCTTTCGACGATCTATCCCTTGCTTTACTACCCTTTTCGGGCGCGCCGGCTGAGCCTACCTGTGCCCTGGAACCATCATCATACTACAGACAGCCAGTTTCACAATCACAATCTCTTCCCGGCTATTCTCCGCTCCATTCCAGGACCTCTACCTCTCTAGCGGTCGCCGGTTGTTCAACCTCCGGATACACACTCAATGCCGCTACGCGCCTTCAGGACTTCCGCGCGCTGATCGACGAGTTGAGGACCACGCTCCTTCACCATGACTCTAAGGAAGAGTCGATGCCGGGAATTGCGCCGAGGAGGAGGAGGAGGAGGAGGAGAGGGGAACGCCTACTCCGGTTGCTAGAAGATGTTATGCAAAAGGTCCAGCAGCTGGCCAAGAACGACCCCCCACCGCCTTGGAGGTCTTGGCCGTCTGTCACCATGACCGCCGCTGCTCCTTAGGGCTACCCTCATACATTAATCATTTATGTGATCACCACGCTTCGCGTGCATATTGGGTTAAACTTCCTGCACACCAGCAGATATCGAGTGACCCAGAATGTAGACAGCAATTCGTCGCGTTTAATAGTTAGAATATATCATACATGTCCGCATACATTGGAAAGATAGATAAACGGGCACGACACTGAACTTGGCTTCATGAAGCAATCAGCATGACGAAGGGCTGGAACGAAAGCATACCCAACTGTTCTGAAAGAAAAAATAGACCCATCATCTGACACAGAATCGTAACTCCCAACCCGTAAACGAACAGTGTTCGTTTTGCTGCGATGGTCTCGTTTAAAGTAGAGGTTGTCCTCCCTACGATAAGCCATTCGAGGTAGCGGCCTAACTGGTCTGAGAAGCTTGAGAGATCGGAGTAGGTGAGTCTATGCTGGTGCTGCTGGTGGGTTGACGCTGGTGCCGGACTGACTTGGGCTATTTGAGCTGTCGCCACCGATAATGCTATTAGGCATAGGGTTGCTTTCGCCGACATCGCTTCTCATTTTGGAGCTGTGATGTGTGCCGCCTACCGCGCCGCCAGTAATGACACCAATGATGAGGACGATCGCAATCGCGATCGCTATAATACCCCATCCCGTGCGATACCACGGCACATTCTCGAGGGCGGGCTCGGCAACATTCTCCAGCTGTGGTTGCTGGTCCGTAGGTAGGCGATCTGGAGCTGGAGGGGGGTGCGCGTGGCGGTCCTATCAAACGGGGAGAAAAGTGAGCGGGGGTCGGGGGAGGTTGTGAAAACAGAGGGAGGGACCGTGACGGGGACGACGAGCTGAGATTGCCGATCTCAAAAAAAGGGAGGGGGTGGAAAATGGGGCTACGTACTACCTGGTTTACTTCCCGTGTCGGGTCAGGAACACCGGATAAGAGGGAAAGATCGTACGGCAAGTTGGTATCGTTGCGATGGGACATCGGTTAGGTTTGATTTGGGAGGCAAACCTCGCGGACCCTGGTGGATAAGGTAAAGGCGGACCAAGTCAGGGCGCATATGAAAGGAGAAAACGGGCGGGGTTGGACGTTTTGCCCTGTGAAAACTTTACTAGTACGTTGATGGACTACACCCTACGCCCCCAAGCACTGGCATCGACTGTTGACTGTATATTGTATCATCGCAGTCACAGCGCGATACCAGTCAAGGGGTTCCGTTTCAAGGTTGCTGTTAGAGTATGAATTTGTATGTTGAACCCTCGCCGGCGTGGTCACAATGATAACTGCGCCTCTGCAGTCAGTTCAGTAGTAAGCGCTAGTGACTCGAAGTGTTGAGTTGACCAAACCGGTTGCCATGTGAGATCTTTACATAAGCCATCTTGTTCTGAAACGACCATGGCAGCGAAGTGATTTGCATGCCGTTTGCGGTGCTTTACGCCAAAGATGGCCCTCTCAACTTGAAACCATCATTGCATCTAATGTCTCTATTTTCATCAGATTGTACCTTACCACTATCTCACCTGCTTGCGCATGAGGAGGACTTCCACTGCCGATTTTGAATTTTTGATGACAGCTGACCAAATTCAAAACTGCTGCCCGTAATGTACGGCAATCGAATATTTTAATCAGGTTCGATTGGACTACCGATCCCTGTAATTCTTTAGTGTTGACAGTATTTTTCTGATTCAATAAGGCCAGTTAAAATTGTCATCAAAGTCCCTGCCTGTGATAACATCCTGAACAATCTCATTTCTTCCTTCGGGCACTCGCTTTTCTCTCTCCCTCTCTCGACGTAAACCATACCCTGGGAACTCGTCTCTTTCATCCCCTCGTCGCCGCGTACTTAAGTATCTTCATGGACTGTGGAAAGGTAGTATCGAATGTTCGGTTTCTCACACTGCCAGGACGTGACTTTAACGATTATTATGCATAGGCACTCCGTTTTCCAGAAAGCGTCAGTTGGCAAGCGATCCCATGCCTCATCGGGTCTCATCTACCATCGGTACACCGGGAGTACCGGGGGTGACGCTGGTGTCTAGGCCCTGGCCCTGGCCAACCCCCTCCTCTCATATTTTTGGTCACCATCCTCGATAACGCCAGTCTCTCTTCAAGTTCCCAGTGGCGTCGATACGATCTATTTTACTTTACTAGCCTTTTCGCGCACGCCGGCTGAGCCTGCCCTGGAACAGTCATCATACTGCAGACAGCCAGTTTCACAATCACCATCTCTTCCAGGCTATTCGCCACTCCCTCGCAGGGCCTCTAGCTCTCTGGCGGTCACCGGTTGTTCAACCTCCGGATACACACTCGATGCAGCTACGCGCCTTCAAGACTTTTGCGCGTTGATCGACGACTTGAGAGCTACTCTTCTTCACCACAACTCTAAGGAGGAGTTTGATACCGGGAATTGCGCCGACGACGACGACGACGACAACGAGGGGGAACGCCTACTCCGGTTGCTGGAAGATGCTATGCGAAAAATCCAGCAGCCCACCGAATACGACACCCCCCGCCTTGGTGGCCTTTGCCGTCTGTCACTATGGCTGCCGCTGCTCCTTAGGGCTACGCTCCTGCTTATCACGGTGCCTCCTTGGAGACAATGTCAAGTATTCCCAAGTTACTATCTGATATGTACTGGCAACACAATGACCAGCTCGCCGTTTGGGAACTCCCACTTTTGCACCACATTAATTATTTATGTCATCACCTCACAACGCCCACATTATTGGGTTGAACTCACACCAGCACATATCGAGCGACCCAGAAAATAGACATAAAATAGACATAAATTCGTCATGTGTAATAGTAAAAATATATCATACATGTCCACATAAAAGTAAAGATAGACCAGCGCGAAAGCGAACTTGGCTTCGTGAGGCAAACAGAGTGACGAAGGGCTGGAACGAAAGCATACCCATATGCCCAGAGAAAGAAAGAAAAAACTCATCATCTGACACAGAACCGTAACTCCGAGGAACAGAGTTCGTTTTGCTGCGATGGTCTGGGAAAGCAGTGGTTGTCCTCCCTACGACGAGGGGGGGGGCATAGGAACACCCCCCACCGAGGAGGTCAAGGGAACCGCTGTGGCGTGTGGTTCGGCGTTGGTGCTGCTGGCGGGGCCGCCGATTTCATCGCCGCCGGTGCTGCTGGCGGAAAATAACTCGCCGAAATATCTACGCCGCTTTGAAAGACAATGGTGCTGCTGGTGGGGTCGGGGAGTCCACCGCCGCCGGTGCTGGTGCTGATGCTGGTGATGGTGATGGGAAAGCCACCTTGGTTGGAACTGCTGGACTGCCTTGGGCTGTTTGAGCTGTGATGTGTGCCGCCTACTGCGCCGCCAACAATGCCACCAATGAGAAGGACGGTGACGGTGACGATCGCTGTAATCCCCCATCTCGTGCGGTACCATGGGACCTTCGGGACGGCGGGCTCAGCAACATTCTCCAGCAATCCTGATTGCTGGCGCATAGGTAGGTGACCTGGAGCTGGAGGGGGGTACGAGCGGCGATCCTATCAAGCGGGGAGAGAAGTGAGCGAGGGTCGGGGGAGGTGTGAAAACGAAGGAGGGACGGGGACGACGAGTTCAGATTGTCAATCTCCAAAAAGGGAGGAGAATCAGGAGATGAAAAACGGGGCTACGTACTACCTGCTTTTCTGCCCATGTCGGGTCGGGAATACCGGATAAGATGGAAAGATCGTAGGGCACGTTGGTATCGTTGCGATAGGACATCGGTTAGGTTCTGATTTAAGAGATAAACCTCGCAGACCCTGGCGATAAGGTAAAAGCGGATCAAGGGCATGGGAGGGTGTTTTCCCTGTGACAGCTCCGCGTTGATGGACAGCCTACGCCCCCAGGCTGCCAACATCGACTGTCACTTGTATGGCCTGAGTCACAGTGTGATACCAGTCAAAGGATTCCATTTCAAGGTTATTCTGGAGAATGAAAGAATGTGTACTCGTATGTAGAAATGTAGAATCCAAGCTGAATCCTAGCCGTGGTCACAAGAATGGCCTGGGGATAAGCTGATGAACGTAACAAACACTCAGAGGGTTAAGTACGGGATATCACGTGCTCCTGGGCAGATCACGTGGTATCGTGCCTTAACTGGCTTAACACCGAGGAAAGGATGTTGTAGCGCGTGAGGGCGCGCTGGTGAGTTCGAGGCGGACAGAGAGAAGAGGGACCGATTGAAAGGACTGTCAGCAAGAGAACGTCTGAGAAGATACACACCGCGGCACGGTAGCTCGCATCGGCGTGAACTCTCGGGTGGACTAATGTGGTGTGAGGAGAGAGGAAAGGAAAAGAGAAAGTGTCCGGAGACGGCTGGCGCACACAAAACAGGGGGAAAACACGGCTCGAATTCGATGATGCTACGACGCTCTGACACTGGCTTAAATACATGGCTATCAGCAATGTCAAGATGGAACAGGTAAGAGAACGAGAGGAGATCAAAAGGCGAAGACGATTCGAAATGGATAAATAACAGAAATGAGAGGGCTGTATCGAAGGGAGGAGACACGCAGATCAAGAAATGAATCGGAAGGCAGCTTCCGAGGGCAGCTGGACTGCCCACCTTACAATGTGAACTATACAGTAATATGTATACTGTAGAACTGCGCCACTCCTCAACTGTGTGAATTTGCGGATTATGATGGGGAGGGCTAGAAATTTTGAAATAGAGAGACACAAGTGTATAGTGAGAAGATAATAGCCGCGATATGTGAAAAGTGCAAACTACCCCGGGCGGCCGGGCCCGCCCACAAGTGCACAAGCAGCCGCCCCATCTAGTGGTAGACTGAGGCCTGCTGTGCAGTCGCAACAGTCCAACTCCAAATAAGCCGCAACCTGGAGACATGGAATCTCAGTCACCGTGCCATGTAGTCATGTACAAGTCCCTCCACGCCCTGTAATTGAAGGCGTGGAATACCGCCGTGGATGGGCTTGTACATGGCCACACCAAGATGACCATGATCATTCACAAACACTTCTTCGTTGATACACCACCTGACGTTCCCCTCAAACAAGACGCCAACCCCCAGCCAGCACCAATTTAACACTTCTCAGACATCAGCGCCGTGACCCTGATCAAGGACCTCCCGACCAAGACCTGAAACACGTCTGCCCCCGACACATCAGGCCACACCTGGAAATAATCAAATGGGTCTGGGAGACGGACTTGACCAGGCTAGTCAACTTCGCACAAGGATGCATTCGAGCCAGCCACGAAGACGATTGTTGGGTAATATGGCCAATTGACCCATTCAACAGCGGGGGATATTGTGGTTCCGCTGCCGTTCCATTGGACCCTTACCGACTTCCCCAGGGCTAGCCAAGAGCTGAAGAGTCCCTTCACATCACCATTGTGAGCGCTCCTTTTCGAGATCGGCACAGAGAAATCAGGGGAGTGGCCCAGTTTGTTCATTCTTAGCGGTGATGTTCAATTCCTCATACCACAAAGCCCCATAGCGCCGGAAGACCGCTGTGAAAACGGATGCTCATTCAGCTGATCGATGTCAAACTGACTCAAACAGCCTGCATATTCTATTTTTTTTGTGACACGGTCGAATTCCCGAGCTACAGCTTGTAAGTCATGGAAGCTACTCGGTCACGATCATCGGCCGGGCCGGACTTCGTTGCGCTGAAGTCCAGGGGTTTGTTGCAGAATGCCTCATATAGGCAAGGTAGCCAAGGCCGATCCAAACCTTCACGGAACCTGACGAGAGAGTGGAAAGGTCGCTGAGCCGCGAAAACCATGAGGTGTTTTCAGTTGAAATTTTGGTATGGAGACGGAACCGCTAGCCTAAGTATTATGCAACTGATTGACGACTGATCACATGGGAAAGTTCTCAATAGGGGAACTGCGTATCAGGGTAATTGTGTGGGCGATTGGTCGTTGCGTACTGTCATAAACCCATTTGATCAGCGTGTGCGTCATTGAGATACGCCCGAAGGAGATGAAGAGACGGAGGAAGGCGAGCGGATCAAAGGTAATGGTCAACTTGAAGACTCTTTTTTGGGGAGGGATCTAGATGCACGGTCGCAAAGCGACCTAGACCTGCATCAAGGGTCCAAGGCAAAGTCGCAAGGCGAGCGCAAGATAACCTGGGAGGCACATGAGGAAGCCCGGGCATGCCGCGTGAACTTCGAAAATGACCAAAAATCGATCGCGCCTCTGCGAGCTCAGGCCGTATCAACCTTTTGAAACTTAGCTCTGCCATGAAAGCGTGCCAGTGATCTGCTTTGGTAAGCGCTGGGTGGCGGGTCGATCACTGTGATCTTACATAAGCACCATCGCTCTGAAACGACTCCACCTGTCAGTGTCATGTTCATTGCAGTGCCTTACGCTAAAGATGGCCGTCTCAAACCATCATCGCACCTAATGCCATCATCTAATATCTTTCATCAGAATGTACCTTAGCACTGTTGCACCTCCTTGCACATGGGCTGGACTGACCGACTCGGACAATGGCAGCACCTGCCACGGTGATTTTGATGATGACAGCCAGCCAAATTCAAAACTGCTGCCCGTGAGTCGATGTACGGCAAAGTCGGCAATCAAAATATTTTTATCAAGTACAATTGGACCACCTATCCCTGGAATTCCTCAGTGCCGACAGTACTTTTTCCCGATAGGTCTAGTTAAAATGCCATCAAAGCCCCTGCCGGTGATAGCATCCCGGACGACTTCTTTTGCTTTTGTTCCTTCCGGCACTCGCTTTTCGCTTTTCTCACTCTCGGCGTAAAGCACACCATGGGAATTCGTTTCTTCCGTCCCCTCGTCGCCGTGTAGTTAAGCATCTCCATGGACTGTGGAAGGTAGTATCGAATCTTCGGTCTCTAACAGAACGTGACTTTAACGATTATGCTTAGGCACTTCGTCATCCGAGTCCAGAAAGCGTCAGTTGGCAGGCGACCCCATGCTCCGTCTGGTCTCATCTACCATCAGTATACCGGGAGTACCACGCTGGCGTCTAGGCCCTGGCCCTCTGTCAACCCCCTCCCCTCTTCTCTTTTCTCCACCATCCCCGACAACGCCAGCCAGTCTTCCCAGTGGCGTCGATGCGGGATCAAATTCTCAGAGTTGGACCGACGGGTATACTCTCCGTCCCCAACTTTATCAATTTCGGGCGCACCGGAGCCTGCCCTTGAACCGTCACCATACTGCAGACAGCCAGTTTCACAATCATTATGTCTTCCCGGCTATTCGCCACTCCCTCGCAGGGCCTCTACCTTTCTAGTGACCGGTTGTTCGACCTCCGGATACACTCTCGGTGCAGCTACGCGCCTTCAGGATTTCCGCGCGTTGATCGGCGACTTGAAGGCCACGTTCCTCCACCGCGACTCTAAGGAGAAGTTTGATACCGGGGACTGTGCCGCCGCCGACGATGACGAGGAGAGAGAACGCCTACACCAGTTTCTAGAAGATGTTATACGAAAAGTCCAATAGCACCCGCCTTGGCGGCCTTGGCCGTCTGTCGCCATGAAGTATTCCCAGGTTCCTATCTAAGAACTGAGCGTCCTCTCTTCAATGTGAATTCATCTCATGGGTACTAGGCACCTCTCGTAAGTCCGGGCACTTTTGTGAGTTACCACGGCGCCGACTAGCTTCTCGACTATGTACTGGCAACAAAGTGACCAGCTCACCTTTTAGGGACTCCCCTTTTTTGCACATTGTCGGAGACCATATTAATTACTTATGTGATCACCACGCAACGTCCACATATTGTTGAACCTCCCGCAGACCAGCACATATCGAGTGACCCAGAAAATAGACAAATTAATTCGTCCATGTGTAATAGTAAAAATATATCATACATGTCCACATAAAAGGAAAGACAGTCCAGTGCTCATGTGAACTTGGCTTCGTGAAGCAAGCAGAGTGACGAAGGGCTGGAACGAGAGCATACCCATATGTCCAGAGAAAGAAAGAAAAAATTATCTGACACAGAACCGTAACTCCTAACTGCTGACGAATAGAGTTCGTTTTGCTGCAATGGTGAACGTGATGGTTGTTTTCCCTCAAGCCACCTCATCGTAGGGAGGACAGCCACTAGTTTCCCAGACCATCATTCGGTACGACGGTATTATTGATGCTGCTGGGGGGTCGCTCCATTGATATTGATTATTGATGGCTGCTGGTGGGGTCGCTCCATTGATATTGATTGGTGCTGGTGTTGGTGGGATGGCTCCATTGAGTGGGATGGCTCCATTGAGTCCATTGATATTGGTTGGCGCTGGTGTTGGTGGGATGACTCCATTGAGTAGTCCATTGATATTGGTTGGTGCTGGTGTTGGTGCTGGTGCTGGTGCTGGTGCTGGTGCTGGTGCTGGAGATGGGGAAGCCGCTTTGGTTGGTACTGCTAGACTGACTTGGGCTGTTTGCGGTTTCGCTATTGTTGTTAGGTTGAGGATTAGCGTTCCCGCCACTGAAATTATTGGTCGTTTTGGGGGAGCTGTGATGTGTGCCGCCTACTACGCCGCCAACAACCCCACCAACGATAAGGATGATGACGATGACGATCGCCGTAATCCCCCATCTCGTGCGATACCACGGCCTTTTGGCGACAGTGGGCTCGGTACCATTCTCCAGTCCCCCTTCCTTGGGGCCGGCTACAGGGACGGGTGTGTGGCCTTCTGTACGTAGTTGCTGGTCCGTAGGTTGGCGATTTGGAACTGGAGAGGAGGCGGCGCGGCGCTCATGGCCTTCATCTAACAAATCTATATAGTAGCCCTCCTATCAAGCAGGGAAGTGAGCGAAGTGAGCGAAGGTCGGGGGAGGATGTGAGAGGGACGGGGACAGAGACGAGTCCGACGGGCTCAGATAGCCATTAGCCAACTCGTGAAAGGGAGAGGGATGGAAAATGGGTCCATGGAGGGCTATGTACCTGTTTTTCTACCCGTATCGGGTCAGGATCAGTGGATGAGGGGGTATTATTGTAGGTCGCGTTGGTATCGTCGCGAATCTCGCGATCGGACATTGGTTAGGCTTTGATTTTGAGAAACACAACCTCGCAGACCCTGGTGGATAAGGTAGAGGGGGGCCCAATGACGTATGGGAAAGGAGTAAATGGGCGCAAACGGGCATGATAGTTCTGCGTTGATGGACAGCCTCACGAAACTGCCAAGCATCGACTGATACTTGTACGGCCTCGCAGTCACAGCGTGATACCAGCCAAAGGGTCCTATTTCAATGTTGCTGTAGAGCATGAAAGAATGTGTGCTCGTATGTAGAATCCAGACAGAATCCACAAGGATGGAATAAGAAGATGAACACCCTCTGCAGGCTGTTAAGTGCGGGATACCACGTGCTCTTGGGCGGATCACGTGGTGCCGTGCTGCTGGTCGCTCGCTTAGGCTCGTATACACATGCAGTACGCTCCCTCAACACCAAGGATGCTTGCAAGGATGTGTTAGTATAGAACTGTGCCCCTCCTTAGCTGTGTGAATTTGTGGATGTGGAGGGTTCGAAATTTTGCTAATGAGAAACACTAGCCTAGCGCTTGGTCTCGCGGGATTCGCTGCGGGAAAATAATAGCTTCAACCAAGCTTCAACATGTGAAAGCAAACCACCCTGCCCACAAGCAACCCCATGTGGACTGAGACCTGTGCAGTCGCAACTGCCAAACTCCATAATGCCAAGCACGAAAGATGGCATCCACGCACCTCAACAAGGGAACAGTACTAGTACATACTTCCAGATAAGCTGGCTGACGGCGTCATAGCCGCCCAGTCAAACCTCTGCGAGGTTGCAAGGAGGGACTTGTACATGACCACGCTGAGATGACTACGTCCTTTCGAAACACTTCTACATTGACACACCGCCTGATGTTCCCTTCAGAATACTGTAGACAACAACTTGAATCCCAAGGCAGTACCAACCCGACACTTCCCAGAGCATTAGCAAGACCCTGACCAAGACCTGAAACATGTCTGCCGCCGCGACATCAAGCCGCATCCAGAAAATAAATACTCAAACGGGTCTCGGAGGCGGACTCGACCAGACTGGTCAACCTCATGCGAGCATGTATTCGAGCCGGCACGAAGGCGATTGTTGGGCAATATGGCAAACTGACCCATTCACCGAAAGCGAGGGTTATTGTGGTTCCACTGCTGGATCCATTCCGACTTCACCAGGTCTATCCAAGATTTGAAGTCAACGAAGTGTCCCAGGCCTTCACCTCACGAGCGCACCTTCCGCGCAGAGTACTCAAGGGAGTAGGGAGTAGCCTGGTTTGTTCATTCCTAGCGGTGATGATTCGATACCTCATACCACATAGTCTCCATAGCGTCGGAAAACCGCTGTGAAAACGGACGCTGACTCGTATTCAGCTTAATCGATGTAAAACAGCCTTCTCCGCGTATACTTTTTTTTTCGTGACCATGGTCGAATTCCACGCTACACCTTGCAAGTTATAGAAGCTACCAGAGTCACGGTCATCGGACTTTGTTGAAAGCCCAGAGGCGGAGGTTCGTTGCAGAATGCCTGAGATCGGGGATAAAAACGCCTCCTCATACATAACCAAGGCTTCACGCCGTTCACGGGACCTGAAGAAAGAGTGGAAGGATCGCTGAGCACGCGGAAACCATACGGTGTTTCCAGTTGAAATTTTGATATGGAGACCGGACCGATAGCCTAAGTATTATGTGCAGCTAGTCGACAGACAGACCACATGGGAATGTTCTCAATACAGGAATTGCGTATCAGGGCAGGTGAATGGGCGATTGGCTGTTGCGTGCTATCATAAACCCATTTGATCAGCATGTGGGTCATTGAGATACACCCAAAGGAGATGAAGAGTCGGGGGGACTCGGAAGGCGAGCGGATCAAAGGTAGTAATGCCAGTGGTGTCAACTTGAAGACGCTTTTTTGGGGAGGGATCTAGATTCTAGATGCAGGGTCGCAAAGAAGTAACCTGGACCGGCATCAAGGGTCCAAAGCCAAAGTTGCAAGGCCAGCGCAAGATAACCTGGGAGGCCATGGGGAAGCCCAGGCATGCCACGTGAACTTGGAAAATGACCAAAAATCGATCGCGCCTCTGCGAGCTCCGAGTCAGGCCGTATCAAACTTTGAAACTAGCTCTGCCATATCAAAGCGTGTTCTGCTTGAATATGATCCCGGAAGTCTAGCTACAGAAGGAAGACAAGTGCGAGAGCAGAATGCTGGCCTGTAGTGCGCCGAGCGCTGGTAAGCGCTACTGTAGTACGTAGTACAGGGCCGGCGGCAAGGTTGACTCAACTCCTTGGTTATCTTACATAAGCAACATTTTACTCTGAAACGTAGTCCACCTGCCACCTGTCAGTGATGTTTAGCATGTGCCATCTGCAGTGCTTTACGCCAAAGATGGCCGTCTCAAACCATCATCGTATCTAATGTCGTCATCTAATATTTTTTTCATCAGAATGTACCCTGGCACTGTCTCACCTCCTTGCGCGCACATGGGCTGGACTGACCGACTCGGACACTGGCAGCACCTGCCACGGTGATTTTGATGATGACAGCTAGCCAAAATTCAAAACTATTGTCCGTGACTTGATGTACGGCAATCAAATATTTCTTTATCAAGTTCAATTGGACAGTGCCGACAGTACTTTTTTCCCGATAGGGTCTAGTTAAAAATTATAATGCCACTGGCATCAATGTCCCTGCCGGCGGTGATAACATCCTGGACGACTATCTTTTGTTCCGTCGGGCACTCTCTACGTAAAGCATACCCTGGGAACTCGTCTCTTCTATCCCCTCGTCGTCGCGTACTTAAGCATCTCCATGGACTGTGGAAAAGTAGTATCGAATGTTCGGTCTCAATAGAACGTCACTTTGACGATTATGCGAAGGCACTCCGTCATCCAGAATGCGTCAGTTGGCAAGCGACCCCATGCTTTGCCGAGTCTCATCTACCATCAGTGTACCGGGAGTACCGGGGATGACGCTGGCGTCTACTAGGCCCTGGCCCTCTGCCAACCCCCTCTTCTCTTATCTTTTCTCCACCGTCCCCGACAACGCCAGCCTGTCTTCCCAGTGGCGTCGATACGGATTCAAATGCGATCAAATTCTCAGAGGTTGGACCGACGGGTATGCTCTCCGAAACTTTCGACAATTTATCCCCGGGTGCACCGGCTAAGCCTGCCCTTGAACCATCACCATACTGCAGACAGCCAGTTTCACAATTACTATGTCTTCCCGGCTGTTCGCCACTCCCTTGCAGAGCCTCTACCTCTCTAGTGACCGGTCGATCGATCACCGGATATACACTCGGTGCAGCTACGCGCCTTCAGGACTTCCGCGCGTTGACCGACGACGACTTGAGGACCACGCTCCTTCACAATCACATTGTCTTCCCGGCTATCCGCCACTCCCTCGCAGAGCCTCTACCTCCCTAGGACCGGTTGATCGACCTCCGGATACACTCTCGGTGCAGCTACGCGCCTTCAGGACTTCCGCGCGTTGACCGACGACTTGAGGACCACGCTCCTTCACCGTGACTCTAAGGAGTTTGATACCGGGCACTGCGCCGTCAGTTGGCCGAGAACGACCCCACCTTTGCGGCCTTGGCCGTCCATCACTATGAAGTATTCTCATGTTCCTATCTTATAACTGAGCGTCCTCTCTTTCAATGTGAATTCATCTCCTGGATACTAGGCACCTCTCGTGGGTCCGGGTACTTTTGTGGGTTTCCACGGCGTCGACTACTCCTCGATAATGTACTGGCAACAAAGTGACCAGCTCACCTTTTAGGGACTCCCCCTTTTTGCACATTGTCGGAGACCATATTAATCACCACGCAACGCCCACATATTGGGTTGAACCTCCCGCACACCAGCACATATCGAGTGACCCAGAAAATAGACAAATCAATTCGTCGTGTGTAATAGTAAAATATATCATACATGTCCACATATAAGTAAAGATAGACCAGCGCGAAAACGAACTTGGCTTCGTGAAACAAACAGAGTGACGAAGGGCTGGAACGAAAGCATACCCATATGCCCAGAGAAAGAAAGAAAAACTCATCATCTGACACAAAACCGTAACTCCTAACTGCTGACGAACAGGGTTCGTTTTGCTGCGATGGCCTAAGAAAGCAATGGTTATCCTCCCTACGACTAGGTGGTGGGCACAGGAGTACTCTCCGCCGTGGGGCGTGGTCCGGCATTGGTGGGGCCGATTTCATCGGTGCCGGTGCTGCTGCCGCTGACGCTGAATTGACCGCCGCCGGTACTGTTGGCGGTGGGTAAGCCGCCTTGGTTGGTAATGCCAGTTTGGCCAGTGACAGTGCTGTTAGGCTGAGGATTAGGGTTCCCGCCGGCGGAATTGCTGGCCGTTTTGTGGGAGCTGTGATGTGTGCCGCCTACTACGCCGCCAACAACCCCACCAACGATAAGGATGATGACGATGATGACCGCCATAATCCCCCATCTCGTGCGATACCACGGCCCCTTTGCTCCAGCGGGCCGGGCACCATTCTCCAACTGCCCTTCTTTGTGGTGGCCGGCGACGGAGCCGGGTGTGTGGCCTTCTGTAAGTGGTTGCTGGTCTGTATGTTGGCGAGTTGGAACTGGAGGGGAGGCGGGCCGGCGCTCGTGGCCTTCATCTAACAAATCTACATTGTAGCCCTCCTATCAAACGGGGAAGAGAGAAGAAGTGAGCGAAGGTCGGGGGAGCGAGGGACGGACGGGGATGGGGACGGGGACGATGGGCTCAGATAGCCAATCTCTTTGGGAGGGGAGGGGCTACGTACCTGTTTTTCTGCCCGTGTCGGGTCAGGAACACTGGATAGGAGGGTACGATCATAGGTCGCGTCGGTATCGTTGCGATAGGACATTTTGATTTTGAGAGATAGAAACCTCGCGGACCCTGGAGGATAAGGTAAAGGCGGACCAAGGGCGTATAGGGAAAGGAGGAAATTGGGCGGGGGGTGAGAGGGGTTTGCCGTGTGATGTGACAGTCCGCTTGATGGGACAGCGCCTATGTGAGCGTCTATAAACAACACTGCCCCCAACAAACCATCGCCTCACTGTGTCGTCTCGCAGCAGTCATGGCGTGATACTAGTCAAGAGTTGGCTGAAAAAAACGTGTACACTATTTGCCGTCTTTTTTCTCCATTCGGACCAGCTGCAATAAATATAATCGTAGTGCGTGCCAGCACTGATCGATAGATCTAGACAAACTTTGAAAAGCGCGCGTGACTCGGGCGCTCTTTTCAGCTAGCTCATCATGTTTTTGATGCATCGCTGATGCTCTGGCCAAATGGGACTCGAACACAGATGCACTTTGCCCCTATCTTCAGGGCCCGTTCATAATATAAGTTTTGTACCATATGAGCGAATTTGACTTTTTGTCTAAATATAATCATCCTACTCTATGTTTCTCACGGTCTCACACGCCTCTCGCTCTTCTCGGAGGCGACGAGCGTTATTCACTAGAACACCCTATAACAATCTCCAGCTCGCTACGTCGCGACCGTGGGTAAAACCTACTATGAAATTGTTATGCTGCGTGAGCGTCTGGTTGCTCGTGGGCATAGGTTCATAGGTTCAACAGCGAGGCTAGACAGATTAAATTAGCGCTTATACTACGCGGAACATTCACGGCTTTGCGATGATCGTTGCGACGGGTAATCCTAGATCCGCTTCGTTCTCGGTAGTTTGAGCGATGATGGAACAGCCAATATGCAGTACAGAGGCAAACGCGTGTCGGGGCTAGCATGACTTGTGAACGGCATTGGTCATCGAAGTCCGTATTGAATAATCGCATGGTGCTCTTGAATTACTGTATGTGTGTGCCATAGAGTTCCAAAGTGGGATGGAGCCGTTGTGCTGGGTTCGAGAATATAAGCTATCGGATATTGCTTCAAGGGTATCCGCTTCAAAGTGAAGCTAAAAAGGTATTACGGTATGCGCAGTATTTGCTCAGGGGAGTCTAGACTAGAGGTGGTTGAAAGGCACCGGGAATACGTTGGCAGAAGATCAGGGGACATGGGTGACCCGGTCCAGAAACGAGTTAGAGTCCGGCGGGACAGAGAACGTACGTGGGGACCATGTCATACTGTAGACGCGCTATACCAATCACTGGATATGAAAATTTTTACTCCTGTCACATGGCGACCATGGCGCACATTCTGCAACTTGTCCTATACAGTGCGCATATCAAGAAGGACCTGCATATGGCAGCTAAGCGTTAAATAAGCTTCAGATAAAAAGAGCAGGTAGTATTGTATACAATACACACCTGGTGGGCATGGAATCCCAGGAACATGACAGCCTTCAACGGAAGATTGATGTGATCATTTCTGCCGCGCGTATTAGCCGACTCGGAGTGGCATCGTCTCCTCGACGTTGAAGGTGTACAGTGTTCAGAACTTGAAACTCAACGTCTATGTCAAGCTTATTGAAGCATGAACAAGCCGAGCACCGCCGGATCTGTCAGCATATGAGTAAAGGGCGGCATGCTGACTGTCTCTGATTTCGAATCTGTTATCAAGCATAGTCTAAGTTATGTCCGAGTCAATGTCTTAGGAACGTACTGACAGCTGACTGTAGGGCGCGAAGGGATAGACCCGCCCGGACCGGTCGTGGTCGCGCGACCAGACCAGCCGGCCCGGGGTTAATCCCGGGCCGGACGGCCGGACGCTGCCATGTGGACCAATTTGTCAATTGACAATCAACTACTTGTTGAACTACAAACATCTGACCTTCTGCCTAGGAACTAACTTTAGTTTCCGTGGATGCAATTCAGTTCAAGTTAACGGTTGTCGCATCGCAATCTTGTCTACAAATCATCATCAACACGCCTCACAGGGCCATCTGTATAATGTTCATTCAGAACAGCGCCACCATCATTTTTTTTTATCAATAGAGTAATGTGACTCTTCAAATTCTTCAAATAGCGTTCACGTGGGGGCGGGGCTTTCCGACGGCACTGTACTTCCGACCTTAGCTTGCTGTAGGTCTTTTGTTACAGTAATGGAGTGATGTTACTAAACCTCTACAGTACGGACTAGCTTGGACTAACGAGGATACGTCAATAGAATGTCAATAGTCAAACTAGCGCTATGATAGCGGAATTGTGCGGAAACTTTGGGACACCCTTCCTTGGATGATGATCGATGATGATTCGGTCATCTAATGAATAACCTCGTTAGCCCCTTAGCAGATGGTGGCTTAGCTGGCGCTTGCGACCCAGAGACGATGGTCCCTGGCGGGTAGGAAAAGTTGGCAGTGGCGGATGATTAGATTTTGATATTTGTGGCTCATGTCACGGTTGACGCCTCCACCATTTTTTTTCTTCCCCATATCGGAGTTGAGGGCGACGACATGCAAAGAGGACGTCCCTAACTATCTTCGCGTATTTAATTTACCCATCGCGTCGCCAAGTTCATGAATCAATGATGGAGTTCTGGTTCGGATCTTCTTCTCAGTGGTTAACGTCAACGAGTATACCGGTACTCCGGTGTATTGGGTTGTTGGGTGTTGGGGTAGGAACGTTGAGCGCCTACGTACGTGACACCACTGTCACTGTAAATTGTTACTGTATTTACGTTAACCAACCCGTGAACGACGTTGCCACCGCCGCCATCACATGGCATCCAACTGCGCTAACTGAACATGGATCACTGGGTTCCCACCCTTCCCTCCCCCTCCTCCCGCCGAGCTTCCTACGCCGTCGCGCGCCACGCCACATCAAGCCTCAGGCCTCAGGCACTACGTCTCCAGGACCCCTGATGCTTGCGTACCATAGACAAATACAATACCGAGTCTCGCACTTGTCAGTCCTGCCCTATCGTCAAGCGATGATCTCGCTCGGTGGGGGCAGGCCTGACCGGACTCACGCGCAACCCCCCGTTCTGCGCCGCAACACGGACTTCCTTGCCCGACATTATTATTTTGTTCTGGTCTGCGGTTACAGTACTACTTGGCGGAATTGTTTTTCTTTTTTTTTCTTTCTGTTTTTGGTTTCCCTCCCATTTTGGGCGCTAGTGCTTGGAGTGCAACCACGTGGATATGTGGATACGTGGCCATATGAATTTTGACAGCCGCGCCGCGAAAGGTCCGTACCCCATGTTATCAGCTCCAGTCAACTAATTTTTTTTAAGGGTAGGTAGGCATGTTGTCCTGGCTTCGCTGCAACCTGCTCAGTGAGCCGATCAATCACGGGGTGGGGGACTCATATCGCTAGTTGAGCTTAACGCTTCTCCAACTTCGATCCCCTCTCGAAGCCCCCCAACCGTACGGTACTGTATGATACAGTACAGAAGAGAATAGAAGTTTCCTTCGTGCGCTCCAGGGTTATATTATTCTGCCATTTCTGGACAGAACCGGTTTTGCCGCAATCGGTGCGACCGTGACCCCCTACCATTCTTGTGGCGATCCAAATGCGGTTGTGATCACTTTACGTTGGCGGTGATTCCACGCACACACACACACAACCCAACCCATTGGGAAGCCACGGTTGTCCTGTGTTTCTATATTGCCTAATTGATCATCAGCGCTTTGCAATTGGGCGAAGCCAAGGCAAGCTCCGCCCGATATGCACTAAGAGAGCGAGTCCAAGGTCCCAGTCCCAGGCAACCCGGACAAGTCCGCCGACCATCATGAATCATGGGCTGTGTAACTTTTACTTGAAGTTGCCAGAGAGGCAAGAGTTTTGACAGATCAAATATTCGGTAACCATGAGACCGCCAATCAGTGGAACCCGCAGCCCGTCAGATTTAGAGTAGGTGAGGCTTTTCGAGTTGGGAACGCAATAAAATGTCAATTTCCGCAGCTTAGGTAGGCGCGCTCGTTTATGAGTCGTAATTAAAATGGGGAAAATAATTCCGAGGCCCTTCAGGGGAGGTCCTTTTCGTTTAGATCTGACCATGGGTAACTTACACTTACTATGAGGGCGCTAAAAGGCGAAAAGGGGCGGATACTGTACAGTACTGTAAGTTATGACTTCGAACGAGTGATTTCTTTAATTTATCGGCTTATCCCTTCCCACCGAACTGGCCAAAACAACGTCATTATTTGTAAACGGCATATGCGCTTTCGCTTAACGGGTAGAAAATCACCTTTTCCCCGAGCTTCCTATAGTAGGGATCATATCATTCACAGTACATGTGGGGCTAATTGTAAGCGTCGCGTGGTTCAACCTATCGACATCTAACTGTGCACTTTCTGTAAGCGAGCGACGTACCGTAAGGGAAACAGATTTTTGCTTCTTATTTGCGCATTGACGACGCCGCATGCGTTGCGTACTACTGCGTACTCCAGGGGCTGATGCAAGCCCCGTTCAACAACAGTACAGTACTGTTTGCGTCACCGGATTTTGATTATCCGGTCCCTAAAAGGGCGTGATCAAAAATTGTCCTTAGCACGAAAGGGGATTAAGGGGACCAAAAAAAAAAGCAGGCCCTGATGTCAAGATTTACATCGCAGCACGCGCTTGTAACTTAGGGATAGTGACGCGTCATAGAGCATCAATGAATTTGGCCACAACATTTCCTGTATCTTCCGGTCTTTGGAGAGATTCAGTTCGGTTGGGCCTGGTGATCGGAGTCGGGGTCTTCTTCCCAACTGTCGCGTCAATCCTATACAGTAAGTACTGTATGTAGCCACGAGTACATATCATATTGATTGCCCAGATCAGATCCAGAAAAAAAATTCGAATATATTCGAGCGCGTACTTTCATTCCCAAGAATAACTATTTTCCGTGAAGACGACGAGGTTGCCGAAGTTACAGTATCAAAATATTTCAAATCAAATCCAAAAAAAAAATACACACACGATTTGGTTGACTTGAGGCGAAGGAAGGTGTGCTGTATTCCGAGCCGATTCCGAGCTGATCCCGCTCCAAAGGCAAACAGGCAATCTTGATCGACGACCTTACCTTGAGAGGGGGGGGGGTCATTTGACCAGATTTGGAGAGAGGGGGGAGGGGGAAGGAGTCTGAAGTCTCCGGGCCACTCAATGGCCTCGGATCGACCCCCTCGGAATCGGCCAGATGCCCAAATGTCTCTTCTCATCTTGGACTTCGTTGCCATGTGGGGCGGCGCATGTTCGTTTCCTTCGTTACAACTTACAGTAACGTATGGGCGCGAGCGCCACTCTAGGTTCTCTTGGCCCGACGCGGCATATACAGCCCGCCACTCCTCTCCGCGGCTTCGCCTCGACCCGCTTCGCGCGCAAGGCTAAAACTAACCGTAGCCTATGTTTCGAGTTCGCGTAGCCTTGCCTCGTTGCTTGGTCCACGATCATAAGAAGCTTTGGTTGATTCTTCCGTAAATTATACACTTGGCACGGTGCAGTGAAAGGCCGACTCGGAAACCTGCCCCTATTAATCAACGGAGTTCGTCTTGGAGCTCGCACACTTGAAGCTACACCCACACAACGATATATTCTGACAAAGAAGATTAGAAGTTAGCGTATAGATGTGTAGATAGTAGAAAGATCATTGACATATTGCGCTCACGTTTGCAGTCTTCTATCAAAACGGCCACGATGCCCACTTCATCATCTGTGCAATCACGCCACACGGCGATCCATCAGCGCCTGTTACGGCAGTAGAGCCGCGGAGCCGGCGCACATGTGCGCTTTTCAGCCAATGGGTGCCCACTTCTCTTCTGAGAGTATAGATGGAGAAAGGTTTGCGTACACAACTTATGGATGGGAAGAGACTTTCGGCTGATGAACTTCTTGATTTTGATTCTCGTAGTGTAGTCAAATTTATGAAACACTCCACAAAGCAATTGGGAATCAGCGGGAATCGGGGCATCAGCGGGAATTTGAGGAGTCCATTTTACCGACACGAGGCCCAAATGGCTTTGGTGATTGATAGGTGGTAGTATTCTGAGGGATGTCTTGCATGTGGCATGTCGATTTCTGTTATCGAGCGCGATAGCAGGGGGCATGGATCGATATCGCTATATTTCAGAGTGCCGAAGCGGCGCTCAGCTTCTCGGCGTCTCCCGTCAAAGATATAGATCAGTATAAGGGAATGATAAGCGCGGGGGCGGTCGAGTATCCATGTGAGGAGAGCATTCCCCCGACGTATGCGACCCCACATCTGATAGCCTCGCAACGTTGTCTTACAAAGACCAGCACATGACATTGTAGACCAAACTTTTACCGGATGTCTCGGATTGACGTGTGGCACAGCCTTCAGGCCCATTCACCACCCAGACCGCACCGCCTCAGCGGTCCGTTGGCGTAAGCCGCAGTCACGCTACGCACTTTGGCAACATCTAAATCCCCATAGATTCGGAGGGCGAGAATAGGGCATGGGAAAACAGAGTCAGATTGGTGACGCACTCATTGCTCCGATTAAGAGTCCAAAAGCGTTATGGGAAATTAAGAGAGGTAGAGGTGATACGAGCAAGGATTTAGAGAAGTTAGAGAAGGCTCTGGAAAATGCTATGATACCCGTAGATCGCTACGAGTAAGAAAGCTGGAAAAGTTAGAGACGGCTCTGGAAAATGTCGTGGTACCCGTAGATCATAGGGACTCCAGTCGCTAGGCATGCGCATACAACGCGCCTGTTGTTCGCTGAGTAATTGGCTCATTCAGCTAGAGCAAGTGACAAGTGATATGACTGTAGACGCTCGTCTATCCGTCATATTATCCTTGCCGAGGAATTACAGTATCCTGGAAAACAGAAGAATTCCTCCCTGCATCCGCGGCCGCGCCTTGAATTTGGCTTTGATAGTTTCCATTCCCCGGTAAGCCCCGCGTGCCCCCGGCGGCCGCAGTGTATAATCCACCACGACGTACATGCGACGCATGTGCTCTGTTGGGCGGAATTACGAGGCGCGTCACAGGGGTTCTGGGGAAAATGCATAAAGATTTACAGTGATTTCCTTTTTCAATTCCATTAGCATACACCTTGGAGCACAGAACAATGTGTGGAGCACGGAACTTGAGGTAACTATTTAAGCATCTTCCGCGGGGTGAGGGGGAGAATTGAGTGCCAAGTTCCTGCCAAATGGGGGGTGGCAGAGCTATGGATCGTTACAACAATCCAAAGTTTGCCCTAAAGAGGGAGCGATGAGATCATCCGGGGTTGAGCATTGAGTACGGCCGCATGGCACGGGTGCAATTCCTTAAATTGCTGGCGTGGGCCAGTGTTGCGTGGCGTAAAATATGAAAATGATGAACGTGATTGTGACCCGAAGAGGGTTGTCGGAACTAAGCATTGCCTGTTGGGGGGAACATGGGAACATCGACGCCCGCACACGAGAAGTGGCTCTCAGAAAGTAGGGTGGGCCATGGGGCTCGCTGTCAAGGGATCGCACAAGCAGGGCCGACCAGGATTGAGCCAGAGTACCCTTGTGCTTGTCGCCCGTTGTGATACTTGATGGTCGAGGCTGCGGCTGCGGCTACGAGTCATGATCTCAGTCCACACAATGTGCGCTTAAAGTTCTGGCTTGCCCAAAGGAAGCAACGTCCCGAGGGTCCCAACAGTGAAAGATGAGAATCTCATGCGACAAGACCAGGAGAGGTAAGAGGATGGTATTCAAAAAGCAGCCTCTCGAAAACCGAAATGCTAAGCAGCGGACCAGTGGTTGCATTGGCGAGGGTCGGGAGAGTGGATGAAGCGATTCCTGGTCAGTCGACGTTGGGAAAGTCATGGATACTGATCCGAATGTCCGAAGAGGCGCTTATTTGTGGCGGGCTGAAGTGAAGCTGAAAAAGGAAGACTGTTAAAGAGGAAGAAAGTATATTCACCAACTAGTATAGGCGTCAAGGCTACGACGAGCGACTCGGAAGGGAGGTGCGTCGTGCAAGGCCCATAATTGATTATCGGAGAAGGCCGGTGCCCTCTTGCCAAGGCACTGGTAGGCCGGGACAAAAAGAGAAGCGGGGCGCCAATCGGGAGATGATGAAAGGCGATGTGGGATCAAAGATACATCTGGTAACTCCATTTGATATACGGGCGGTAGCAGAGGGTAGAGGACGCGAATGACTGGTGAAGCGAGAGGAAAGTTGAAGGAGGTTCAGGCTAGACCCTCTTGACTGTCCTGAGTACGTGGGAGCTCCGGGAGGAAAGGCACCGGTGACCGAGAAGGGAGAAGCGGGCCGAGGAGTAGGGTCCGGCGGCTATATCTGCGGAGATTGAAAGAAGGATGACAGATAAGGATAAATAAATAAATAATAAAATAAAAAAGAGGAAATTGTGCGCATACAATTCGCTTCTTTGGCTTTACCCCTTCCCTTCCCCCTTCCTTCCCAATTCTCTCTCCCTTTCTTAAACGCCGCGTATTCCTTATATCTGGGCGGCTCATCTTCCCCCGTCCCTCTTAATTTCTTTCCCCCTCCCCTTTCCCTTCCTTTTCTTCCTCCCGCCTTTTCCCTATCTCCCTCCCATCGGGACTTCTCCATCTCGGTACAGCCTTCGGTTCGTCTGCCCATTGCCCACCACCACCGCTTTAATTCCTTCTCATCAGGCGGTGTCAGGTCGTTATTCTCGGTCTGGTGAGTGCGCCCGCGTTACCCGAACAACCGGGCCAGCCCTCATCTGATCCCCTTTCTTTATCACATAGCATATAGTCCAAGCGATAGCTATCTTACACTCAACACTCACCCTTCCTGGGCATTTAATCTCGACTCGCTCCAAATTACTCCTTCCCTAATCATGGACGCCTCCTCATCATCTTCCTCCTCTCATCATATTCATTATATTTCTCACCCCACATATCCTCACTACTCTCAACATTCCTCTGACATCACATCCTCTGCACTTTTCGCTTCCGACAACTTTGTCAACACTCCCCACTATCGGCCCCACCTACCTACGGAACCTACTCATGTATCTGACATCCCAATGACCACCATGACCCCAGCACCGCTCGACGATGAAGAGCAGGATCTTGTCCTCCTGTCCAACATCTCAGATCTCCCTTCGTCTTCCATCCAGGGTTTCCAGAATAACCATGAAGGTGGACTGTCACGCTCTCTGACTCACCAAGAGCAAGAACGATTAGCTAATCTCGACCGGCTCAAATTTTTCCTCGCCACGGCGCCTTCAGCATGGTCCGGCTGCACTACTATTCCAGACATGAGCGCCGAGCACCCCACTCACCCGAATGCCGCACATCCCGCACTCAATCGCTTTCTCCTTCCTAATCAGGAATACGTCACTTGCGTCCTCTGGAACGGGCTCTATCATATCACCGGTACGGACATCGTACGTGCCCTCGTGTTCCGATTCGAAGCTTTTGGTCGGCCTGTCAAGAACATGAAAAAGTTTGAAGAAGGCGTCTTCAGCGATCTCAGAAATCTCAAGCCTGGCGTTGATGCATCTTTGGAAGAACCAAAGGTCTGCGCAAGTCTTGTCCAGTTATTTAGGTTCTAATACTTTTCTTTCCGTAGTCTCCATTCCTGGATCTTTTGTTCAAGTATCAGTGCATACGCACACAGAAGAAGCAAAAGGTCTTCTACTGGTACGGCTTTTTCAACGTCTTTTCTCCTGTCGCCTAATTAATCCCTTTTTAGGTACTCTGTTCCTCATGACAGGCTCTTCCTTGACGCCCTTGAGCGCGATCTAAAGCGGGAGAAGATGAGTCAAGAGCCCACTACCGTCGTCACTGGCGAGCCTGCGATGTCATTCACCTACGACCCCAAACGATCTCTTTACGATCAGTTCAGTAGGACGCAAAAGGGCGAGGCAGACGACGAGGATGCACATGGCTCCGATAGTCCCGATACAAGCGCTGTGAACAAGATGATCAATCCCGCGGATTCCTTAGTGGGCCGCTCCCGGGAAGATGGCTCATCGTCATCTGATGAGCGCTCTGGCGAAGACGCCCGCCCGCGTGCGGGTCCCAGTGCAGCTTTCTTGGCGATGTTCTGCTTGCCCGAGGGCTCCCCCACCTACAAGCGCCGACGCCGCCGACAGCCCAAGATGGCGCGCAAGTCCTCTGAAGACATCTCCGATAACGCCTCAAGCGTTGGTAGCGTTCGACAATCTGTGGATGAGAACCAAGTCGCACCAAGTATCGGCCACAGATTGGGGCTATCCAAAAATGCCTCCGATGCTTTCCTTGCGCAGGCCAACCCTCGTCGTTTCGGATTTATGAGTTCTATCGGACATCGAGCGGGGTCTTCTAGTTTCCCAGAGAACATCCTCTCTACCTCCAACCCCACCAATGGGTTGAGCCTCACATCGGAGGTCGATGGGATCTTGCGTCATCCTCAAAGGCAGAACACATATCCAATCTATGAGCCACAGGGGACAAGCCTTGGTCACACATCTCAACCGCAGGGATTCTCCACTTCGTGGCCGTCGCCCTATCTACATTCCGGGGGTTCTGCCTCCCAGTCCTCTTCAAGCCTCCCGGCAACATCGCAAAGAGTGAAGGCTTTTTCATGCCCACTGTTCTCATGTGGTCGCTTGTTCAAGCGCCTCGAGCATCTTAGGCGACACATGCGCACACATACCTTGGAGCGCCCATTCCACTGCCCAATCTGTCGCAGGCGTTTCTCTCGATCAGATAACCTTACTCAGCATGCACGCATTCATTCGCGCTCAAGTGGCACGGGCGCGTCGGCTTTCGATTCAGGTTTATTCGGCGATGAGGAGTCCGATGCAGATATTGAGGGGCTAGACCAGTTGGACGGTGACGACAGCGACTTTGCGGCCTACGCATCTACCCGGATGGTTGAAGTCGAGGTGCAGGGCGAACTTCCTGAGGAGGGGCTTCTTCCCTCCGTGGCAACGGGTGTGCACGGAACCGCGCACGAGATCTTCCCATCATCAATGCCCAACGTCCAGTTTGCGCAGCCAGGCACGCGGGAGCAGAGTGGTTATTCCGCAGTTGGCACTTCATCACCCTGGTGTATGCAGACCACACCCCTTCCAAGCCCGGGATTCTGCAGTCCAGAGGCATCGCCTATACAGGTGGCGCAACAGATAAATGGTTCGTCAGCACCTTACCATTCATACCCCGGCCGCGTGGCTGGCTCGTATACTCCCGTCTCGGCCCCAGCCCATAAGTCCGCCTTTGATCAATCGTCGCTATACACTCAGAGCTTGGAACACTCGCAACCATCGGGTTCTGGTCCCATCAGACGCCATCGTAGTGTTACTCCATCACTAGCTCAGAACGGGGACCTCATCAGACGGCCAATAACTGCAGCCTCTATGTCTGATTATCGCGCGGCTAGCCCAGCCCCCAGGGGTTACCACCCATATGCGGGTGCATTGACTTCCGGACATGCACCGAACAGTTCGACCCGCTCAAGCCCCGCAGGATATCACATCCCACTGGAACCCACGCCATTGCATCAGTCACAAATCCCACGTGCTGTGGACGAACCTATGCCAGGGCCAGCAAACTTCGGCGCGATTGCCGCGTCTTCGATGGGCTTTGGGCTTTCGAATTCATGCGATCCAGGCTCTTACGATGGTCTTTACATGACGGAGGCATCCTCCACCGTCCCGGAGTCTTCCTATCCGCAGACCGGGCCTTTCTACCAAGCTCATGCGGCACCCGACTACTTCACTGCCACGCATGGGGAGCCGCAACAAGTTGTCATGTGAACTTCAAGTGCAATCAAGTCAATCACCGTAACGAAGAGTACTTTATTCCTGGAACATCAACTAATCGATCTTCATATTATATACGCTACGTAACTGCTCCCATCTGTCTCTTTGTGGTCCGCAATCGTCATTAATGCATATCATACATCATACAATAATACGGCGGGTAGGTAACTCGTCTAATATTCTATCAAGGCCCTTCTGCGAATTCGGCGGCTTTTATCTATTCATTTTTTTCTCGCGCTAGTTCGCATCCTTTAGATCGTTGTGTTTTCTGTTGTCGCATCATTTAGTACATATAGCACCACCGCAATGGTTCCTGTTTCCTGTCATCCTACCATCGATTCACGATTATGCGAGGCGTCGTCTGCTACTGTACTGCATTTTTCACTCATTCCTTCTTTCGCTCCCTATCGCTCGCCATTCTTTGCACGTCACTGTCTTTTTACGCAACTTCGTCCTCGCAGTCAACGTACGCCTCCACGTGTATTATCCCTTGATGATGTAGTACCTAATCCAGCCTGTTTTAATTTTCCAACACAATTTATTCGTATATTTGATGCAGTGTGGGTGTTGTTCCGGATAAGTCGGCCTTCTGACCTTGATTATCGTGTTAACGAACGGACAACTTGGTACCATGCCTATTCCGTCTCCCCGTATCAAGCGCAAAGACCATAAGCATACTCATTGAATGCCTAGAACCAGGACGATCTACGTAATCGCAATTAGTGGCGTGGTCACGCGGGCATCATCATGGCCGACATGATGGCTTCTGGAGAAGCCGGCTTATTACTGTCTCCGAAATACAAACTTTGGCAGGTATCCTCTTCACATGTTTGCCCCACAATTGGGACCAAGGGCTTTTGGCTTGGTGGATTTTTATTTTATTTTTTTTCTTCTCGTACGTCAATCGGATTGATCGTTTATCCAGCCTCCCCCTCCCCTGTGCCATCGCCGTCAACGTGGTTGCGGAGCACGTCATCATCTTGTGATGCTTTCCCATGCGAACATGCGAAAATGTTATTTATTATGGGCTCGTCAAGCCAGGTACACAGGTTCACAGGTGTTGGTGCGGCGGTCGCTGACCGCTATTGTTGTTCTATCCTATCCGCATCACCATCCCCATCGACCCATCGCAAAAAAGTTGGCCAAAATTGCCAAAAATACCAAAAAAAGCATTTGCTTCCGCACACCACCACCACCACCACCACCACGTTTCCTTCTATGATAGTGGTCCCTGTTTCTGTTCTTTTGATTGGCGGTGGCTCTCTGATCAATGGAACGTGGGGCCGCCACGCTGCCACGATGCGCTACAGCTATAGCGCCTATCCTGTGGGTTGAACGCTGCTAAACTTGAGCCTATAGCGTCACCTTTTTTCCATATAAAGTTTCGTTTCTGACGGGCGCAACACTCGTTTTTTTTTTTCGGCCGTGATGCGTGTACGGGCTAATGATAGGACGGCCAAAACCATTGGTAAATGGTAAATAAGTTTGTAAATAGTAGCCGGCCGGCCGCGCCTATGAAAAAAAAAAAAAAAAACAGTTCGCCCATCTCAGGGCAGGGTCTGCGCCCCTCACCCACGCGCCCTCACATGTTTTCATTTTCAAACTTCTCCAAGGAAAAGTAAAAATTAAAATTAAATTACTGTAAATAAATGGAAGTTTCTAAACTGGATAGCAAGTTATCCAGTTAATTTGACCCCTTTTCAAGCTGGGAAGACGTTGTTGTTTTTTTCCCTTCAAAGTTCATTAACGTTCATTCCGCCACCATCTGATTATGATGGGATAGGGGTGGTTGGTAGTGTGGTGTTGTTGGTGGGAAAAAAGGGCGCAAGGAAGAAGCGGCCAATGAGGAAACATGACATTATAATAACATAAACTTGTAACATTCAAACACGGGAGCATCTCCGGCAATAATTGCTCGGATCATGGGGGCAGCCTGAGTCCATGACTATTACGATGGCTTGCTTATCGAACAATCACCGTATGTTGTTGTCGTGCCATGCGGTGCGGATCAGGGTAAACTGACCCTGGATCAACTGGATGGATGGATGGTTGACCCGTCGTGCCCTGCTACCCCATACACTCCAAGTCCGACTCCTCGATACCCGGAGAAAAGCCTTGTCATTTTGTCTTGGACGGAATTACTGTAGAAAGTTCCGAGCGAGGGAGGGAGCACAAACGTGCCGTCCTCGCGTTCGCCGTTCACCACTCCAGTCACACACAATTAATTCCCCGGCACACACTCTCATACGCGTCACTTTGTCTAGATTCTAGATTCTATATGGGCATGTGAACAACAATAACAGCAATAACAATTAGAAAAAAAAAACCCCCAGATATATATGATAAGACTGGGTTGGGGTGGGCGTAAACTTTGGTACGTGTCAACTCTCTCTGTGTGTGGCGTATAACTCTACACACATACGCACAACACCCCCACTTTCACTCAGAAATCCAAAACCGGGTACTACTCTGGATCTCTCGGCATCTAGGTATTTGTCCGCCACGTCAAGCTGATTTTCCCATCCCCCAACACAACATCCACCATTTGACATGTCAGATAACAGATAACTCACATCAAATCTTTACGCCTGGAGTGCACCCCGGATTAATTGACTTGATACAATATCGTGCGCAACGGATCTTTTTTTTTTTGGTGGTGCTGAGCCATGCTGTTATGTTATGTTACATCTACCCTACCAGTCGTCTCGAACACACAATTATTACAGCAAACTCTCACCCCGCGGGTTAGTTATCGAAGATCATCAACAGCGCCCACGAGATCACAGTTCCTATTTCTCACATGGGGACATCTATACATACACCCCTGTATCAGTTAAATTGATGATGCGCTCGGACTAGTTCAAAAATCTTTTCGCATCGCATTGTCCAGCATTCTGACAATGAGGCCTTACCCTGCCGCCGAGGCCCGAGCAAGCCGAGGAATGCAACGTGCAATCATGCAATTAACGTCACAGAGGCGATACTGTCACGTGTCCTGGCCGTCCCATACGTATCCTTGGAAGACATTCATCCACCAACGAACTTCGCCGTGTTCCGCCTCATCGCGACACACTACACCCTCGGCCTCGGCCTCATCCACCATTTCAGAGGCAAGGCCAATAGGAACACCCTCCTCTTGCGCAATCTCTAACGTAGTGCGAGCACCCGATAAGAGTAACATCCCATGAAGACGCGCAGCGAAGGCGGCCGGTGTGTAGGTAGGCGTGTGTAGCACGCGTAGGCCACTGGCGTGGAATGTACGTTCCGTGATTATTGGATCCGTATATGCTGGTAAATGGGGTAGTACCTGTAAAAATTGCGAGGGAGTCAAGAGAGCTGCGAATGCGTACAATTTTTCAGAACCCGAGAAGGCGCGTGAGGAAAAACAAGTGATCTCACCTACTCCCCTTGCGCGATTCCATCCTCCCCAGACTTCGTCTAGAGGGATGATGCCACGATCCCCCATCATTCCCGTTCCGTTCTTCGCACCGGAACCTTGCAGCACAGCGGCAAGTTCCCGCGCAAGTTGCTCGTACCATCGCTTCTCATCGCGCGCCATATCCAGAGTGACCGGAACATCCGTCATTCGTAGGCCGAGCTGTGCCAGCGATGAGCGTATGAAAGTCGCCGTTTCCGGTTCCGCTCCATCGGATGATGCGTTGAGTTCGGTCACTGCGGTCAGCCGGTCATTCAACTCCCCGGCCAGGCGCACCATATCCCGAGCCTTGACCATCAGCGCATCGAGATCTTTCAATGCATCATTCATATCGAGTTGTGCAGATTGCGCAGACGACTCTACGCCACGGACAAGGCCATCTAAACACCGCCTGCCCTCAGCCAAAGAACGAGGAACGAGGTCTTGTTGCTATTACCAATACCAAAACGTTCCGTGGTCGATGAGGTAGTTCTCTGGCCAATTGCGTTTGTCTGGGCGCTCAAGGATCAGCTATTCTGTTGCATACTTCTCAGAGTATACGCTAACCTGCCAAGCTCTCCCAAGGGTGCTGCGCTTGAGTGCGGCGTACAGCGCCTTATCGCCACCCCGACGAAAGCTCAACCTCACTATCGTACTGTCATCACCGGCTCCTTCAGGTCTCGGGGTCTCTGCACGTGATGAAACGGAAGCCACCGGGGGAAGTGTCGTCCCGCAGATCTCACACTCCGCCCGTGAGGGATGATTCAGGAAAGTGCACGCAGGACATCCAATTTCCTTCGCCTGACTAACTGGGGGGGTTGGGGAAGGAGGGGATAGGTATGTCGATGATGGAGGCGCGGAGGATGCTCGAGGCGGCGTGGGCGCAGCAGAAAGTGCTTTGGGCGTGGGACACCACAAAGCGCGCATTTGGCACCGGTCGGGCTCGCACCTGGCGGGTTACAATAGTCGCATACTTCACACTGCCAACTTCCGTCGGTTTCGTGGCCATCCTCTACGGCAGGTGCGTCTGGGGTCAAGAAGATTGTAATCTTGGCTGATGATGTGAAGAGCCCAGCATAATGCTGGGACTTGACGACGCTCGACAGGTCAATGCAAAAGGATTGCGAGTAGGGCTTAGCGGCATCGATGTAGAATAGTCGATGGCTCGTAACGGTAATCGTGCCATTCTGGTGATTGGGAGACTTCTGAAAACTAAGACATCAGTCAGGACGTGGGGAGAGTATGGCGATGATGATGCCACGGAGGTACAGCGAAAGGACGAAAATCGGTGGGCTGCGGACCATACAATCAAGGATACAGTAGGATCCGAGCTAGGAATCAGCCTCTCTGGATAGATGAAGCTTTTTCTGCGCCTACGCCGAGTCAAAATCAAAGAGAATGGGAGTTCAGAGGAGGGGCACTCGTATGGAATGTCCGGGACAAAAAAAGGAAAAGTCGATGACATGATAGGAAGATCGACGAGGAATCCTCACCCGTCATAAATACCGACGCCGTCTTGACTGGCATAGTTCTCCTCGTCATCGTAAAGCAACGCAGCGACTGGTATAGTGCCATCGACGAATCTTGAGTACTTTTGCAATATCATGTCATCGAAACTGTGACGGTGCAGGAAGGCGAGCCGAGATGCTGTGTCATTGATAAGGACACCCTTGAGGGCTCTGAGGAAACCGAGTCGGGGAGAGACGTACGGGAGGGCTCGGAGGCGCGATGTCGAGATGGTGGGTATGGAAAGCGTGTGACTTGTTTCGAGCCGGGCGAGCGGCTTGACTCGGGAGCGCCGCACTACTCCGCCGCGACCAATGTAACTACAATTAAGCGCTGCCAGCAACACGCTGCCAACTTGCTGGACATTCCCACAAACCGCAGCAACGACGTGAATACTCATGGGAAATGGCTGGACTGGTTGGCCATGCACGAGTTTGAGCCAAAAAACCATCACAATGTGATCACAAGCGATGACGCGATGACGTTGCACAATATCGTGACTGTATGGAACTTCATTTCACGCCCTACCCTTCACCCTAAAACCTGCACAAATGGATATCTTCGATCGAGACTACTCGCTAAAGGTCGTGGGTACCTCCCCCTCAAACTCTAATGCCGTGGCGTATTAAAGTTGACCTACTTTGTTCTCGTCCCGTTCTTTTCTCTCCTATGCGTGGTGCGGTCGCAAACGTGCGACTTGGAGCCTGCCTCTCTTTCTCTTGGCGACCTTTTATTTCGGTTCCCAGAGATGTTGTGAGTACACACTTCTTGGTTGAACCACGTCCAGCCTGATGATTTGGATCAGCAGGTCCCCATTCCTCGCACTCTTCCTCTCCCTAGGCTTCTCTCTCCTCGGCCAGCCGTATTTTGCTGAGGCGGGGGAGGTGAACATCACCGTTGACGACACAGATCCTTCGATCATTTATGACCCAACTACTGCATGGTTCTTCAGCGGGAATGTGTCGGGTTGTGCTGTCTGTCTGACCCCACCACCATCAGTTGCTTATAACAACACCTGGCACCAAGGTCTCTACATCACGCCAACACCGAGCGTGAACAACACCGACAGTTCCGGTAAAAGGAGAAGCAACGGTGTATCCGCGGTCGATACGTCAAAAAGGAGAAACGATCTGAGTAACGAGAGACGCGCCGTTCCTGACCCCTCTCCTGATGTTCCCGTTTCAGTTCAACTCAATTTCACTGGTCTGTCTCGTTTCTTCACCAACGATCGCCCTTGACCAGTTTTCTAGGATCAGCCATCTACCTATTTGGTATTCTCCCTCTAGGGAATCCATCCAATGCCGATAACACGCCGACGCTTACGAATCTCACCTTTACCCTTGATTCCGAGCCCGCAGGCAACTTTCTCCATGGTGGCTCGGCTACTAATCAAGGTTTCCAGCCTACTGTTTCTGTCTTCTCACACGGGGGACTGTCAGACTCTACACACACTCTTTTGGTCAACCTCGGGCCCAACTCTGTTTTTCTGTTCGATTACTATGTAGTAAGCCATGCCAGTGCAGATTGCTCGGACTCGAGTCCTTGTCCCACACAGAGCCAGGCACCCACCACAGAGTGAGTTGTGTCTCCGTTCTCTCCATGGTAGTTGTCACTTACAAACCTATCTCTTCTTTCCATCTCGTATTCGCGTGTTAAATTAGCGCCCAAAAGCATAATATCGGGGCCATCGCTGGCGCGGTAGCAGGGGCTATTGCCGTGTTTGTGATGTTTGCTGCCTGTCTCCAATTTAGCATCTATCGGCGTCGCCGCAACGACGCACGGCGACACATGCGGGACAGAGATCGTCAGGTCGAAACTCAGTCTGTTCATTCGGATGTTTCTGGGAATCCATCGCTGCTCCCGAGATACTTCCCGAGAACCCAACCTAACGCACCACCACCGTACGTTGGCCCTGTAGAGGAGTCCTCTGTCGCGACACAGTCAGATTTGTCATCCATTGAAATGTGTCACCAAACACCCCTTGTTACACGGGATAGGGAGCCCTCGGACTTACCGCCTCCGGTTTTGTCCGCCTCTCCGCCAGTTTACACCAGTCCCATGTCTCGGACAGCACAACAATTTTCCCCTCGGGAACATACAAAGGACATGGAACCAGCATCGCCGGAGGTTGCTCCCATACTTCTCACAGCGGCCATTGTTCCTTCCTCACGACCTACACGAACTCTACGACGGTCTAGATCAAGCAGTCTACCCGACATAGATACAGCAACTACATCTCCCTCTCCCAGCGTCAAAGAAACTCGATCATTATCAGCAGAATGTTGACACTGAAGGGGGCATTTCAGCCCGGCTGCAGCGGCCACGTCGTTATACCCCTCCTAGGTCTGGTCCAGTCAACCCTTAAGCTCACGATGGGGCCACCCCCATGAGGCTTGCGAATTCTGTCACTGTGGCTCGTGCACCTGCACACCCGACGCACTGCTGCATCCCGTTCTGTTCGGAAACAGAAACCAAATTTTGGAGCCTCGTAGGCTTCGCGCCTACTTACTATACAACCTCATTTCTCAAGTCTCGTCCCCATTCTCTCCCCTCCCTCATTTTTCTCTTCGTCTCCCTCTTTCCCAGTTCGATCCCTTACTATACGATTGACTCACGCACATCCCTCCGTAATGGACGTGTGATACCTTTGGTGCACAGGCCTTCGCACCATGACGTTATGGCACTGCGGCGGTACTCACCTACAATAACAAACGCGACGGCCATTGCACCCTTGCTTGCTCGACTCTTTTACTCAGTCTCACCCTTTTTAATTTAATAACTTCTAAGCAGATAAATCGCGTGGTGTACGCTGAGCAAATGTCATCCGACATTGTGTTCTCGAAAATCGCCCCTCGCGTGCTTCCTTCGTCTCTCGACCTCCCTTGTTTGCCGCGCGACCATCTCGCTGCTAGTTTCCTTGCGTCTTGCCATCTCCGACCCGTAGCCTGTTCTCTAGGGGCTTCACGCACTTACACGGTTCCCCGACAGTACTTCCCGTGTCGTCGCACTCACCCCATCCATTGTTGGTAATTTCTAACTTCCCTCCTTAGGGACGTCGACTCAGATTGCCGCCCACACTTATGTTCCTGGTTGTATGAATGAAATGATGTTGTATAATAAATAACCCACTCTGCAGTGATGATATTTACCACTGTTTCAGGTGTGGGCTCGTGTTCTTCCTCACTCCACCCCCAGCATCAGGGGCATCATTCAAAGTACAAAATTTCCCAAAGCTAAATCGACGTCTATGATATTTGGGCAGAGCGAATATCAGTTACATCGCGCCGTCGTACAGAAAGCATCAATTCGACATCAACTGCATCAACCGTTCGTGATCCGACCGCTTCCTATTGGCCAGAATTACTCCGTGCCGTAACGTGCGAACACTGCTTGGCACGGACCCCGAATCTTGTTCCTTGCGCCAATACACTACAGACAGCACCCGGCCATATAGTATCACAGCGTGATGCAGAACAATACACGTAAAGGCAAGTTTCAGTTTCACTTACCCACAGTACGACTACAGCACGAATGTGGTATTCTGTCTGAACAGCGACCCCATCGCACCAGTACAGTAGCGTATCTTACCAACCAGGAAATCCAGGCAAGAACTTTAATGTCCTGAATATGGCGCTCCGGGAATGACGGGAAGTTGGGGTCCAGGCGCGATTGAAGTCAGGTACAAACAAGTAGTTTGGCTCAGGGACAGCTTCTATTCGCCTTCCTTCGCCATAGAGGGTACACACTTCACGCCCGAAGCCCAAAGTATCATACGTGCCGGCCAACAGTTCGGAATTCGGAATCCGACAACAACAACAACTGCGGTGGCGTTACCGTGCCGTTTTCCGAGACATTATGTATGTATTCGGTTGGGTAGTGTAGTTAAGATAGCTCCTTTTACTTGGAAGGAAATTTCATCACAGGCTTGCAATCTGATAACCTGAACTGGGACAACTTTCCTTTAACTTCTAAATTGCAACTGTAGCATCCGGTGAGCTGAAAATGCCGGATATGGCAAATCATACTTGTGTCACGTGTGCCTCAAGGCTGCATCACGTCCGTCATCCTCTGCGTCATGGGAGTTGGAATGCGAGTCTGGACTCTGCTGTCCGTCGCATTTTCCGTGTGATTGGGGTATCACTCCAGTCGACAGTGATGATCACATAAGGGGGGTTTGTATCTCTGAAGCTCGGCGGACGGCCTCACAGAATGGGAAGGAAAATTTTAAACATTGATCGATCGACGGAATGCGGTGGGTAACTCGTTAAGCGAGCGGGTTATACGGTGGGCAGCCTCTATGCAGTAAGTTACTGTATTCTCTCGCTGAGTCGCTGGGCTGACACGGGATTTCCGAACGAATCTAGTTCAACGCAATCTAATTTTCGAGGAGAGGAGAAGAGAAGAGGGATAATGAAATCTACAACTTATGATTGGTCGAGAGATTCTCATACTGATTGGCCGGCTGCAGCACCATCATTCGGAAATCTCCCGGAGGGGAAGAGACATCGTGACCATACCAAGTTAAGTTATTGATCGCCGCTCAGCCCGATCGAGCACTGCACAGGCACCCTATTTTTTGATCGAGGAAATAGAACCTGTTGAGTTCGGGTCTCCGTTTTCGGGAAGCAATTATCCCGAGCCCGCTACAGTAATCGTGCACGTTAACGCACCCCGGGGCCGTTGGACTCGGAAGTACTTCCGAATCTGAATCAGGAAAGAAGTCAAAATAAGTTATGGGGTGGGGGGGTGCCTTCTACAGTACTATGAGGGCGTTAAAAGGCGAAAAGCCACCCTCTGAATGGGCGGATGAGCGGTCAGTTAACACCCTGTAGAATAGAATTTCGAACGGGTACTACTGTACCTTGAACGGCATATGCGTTTCGCTTGCACTGAAAAGGGTGAAAGTCACCTTTTCCGAGCTTCCTAGAGTTTCTCGATGTCGCCAATATCCAGTTATTCGTTCATCATGTGTACTGAGGGAGGAAGAGCTGCCTTCTTGTGTACATGTACCCCCATGCGTCGTCCTCCCACTGGCATCGACCCTTTTAAGGGAACGAATTATGGTTGTAAAAGCACTGGGCTATCACTGGGCATGAGACACGAGAGAAAATCGAGGTGTGCCAATAACATAATTCGCCATCACCTCAACATCGTTCAGATAAGCCGTAGAGGGTGACACGGTGAACTGTAGCGCAGTTGAGTACTTGAGTGGCGTGCTTGTGAGTTCGGGGAAGATAGAGATTAAGAGCTAAGGAGAACAAGGATGGTCAACAAAATTGACCAAAGATGTGCGCGGTGGCTCGCCGGGCTGGCACAGGGTCGTTCGGATCGTAAAACAGCAGCCAGACTGCCAAAGGGAAAACACGAGAAAAATGCGTGGCCGTCACGGTGTAGTCACCAAGCCGTCACAATGTGCGCGACAGCAAAAATGTACAGTGCAGTACGCGCATGATAGTCGAAGACGAAATCGCGCTGCGAGCCTGCAATAAATGCCAGGAGTAGGCGGGCTATATTGAAAGGCATAATATCGATGAAATGAGTAAGATTAATTGAGAGCAGACAAGTGTATTAGAACTAAGAGCGGCATGAAAGTGAGAGAAATAACGAATCGGATAGGACGCATAGAAGAGGGTCGAGCACGCTCTGTACGAGCACAGCCGTGCCCAGAGAACTTCGGCATGCTTTGCAGTGGTGTGTCAAATACCTGGATGCAAGGTCAGAAAGGAGGGTATGGTATTAAAAAACAGTCTCGAATGTATGGTGATCAACAATATTGTTGACATAGAATCCCGTAAATGTATCTAGTGTCTGTGGATGAAAGAGTCCTCGAAACATATTATGGGCCAAAAACCTAAACAAGACGTGCTGGACGAACAATACTATCAAGGTGGATAATGGAGGGGGGCCTTTCATCGTCATCTTGCTGATATACCCACTTGCCTGTGTGTTCATCTGGTGAATCACCCACACGCGAGAACCAACGCACTAGAGCACAGGGATATTTATCGCCAAAGTGAGAGTATGAAAAAAAGAGTTGCACGCGAGCGGGATCAAGACCTCGTATGCCATCCGCGGATGAGCCCGTGTTGACCCAGATCGTGTCATAACGACCGGGTCCATTTCTCCAAGATTTTACCGCATGGATACGTTCGCGACGCATGTCACCAGCACGTGCACGGTATGTCACCACGGCCGAAGAATAGATAGTTATCTTGCTGCAAATTATGGGGAGGTGTGAAATACTGGCACTGGAGATGTCGTCAGGATGCTTCTGGTTGTAGATAAATTGCCGGATGAGATCGGAAAGGTTGGGTTGCTCGATTTCAGCAGCGATGGCTTTGACATAAACTTTGCCCACTGTAAATCTAGGTAAGTATGTGTATCGGACAGTATCCAGTGAAGCAATACTTACACGACGTCTTCGCGAGCTCAACGTGGGCCTCGACGGTGGGATCATCAACTGCATCCGAGTCAACATCTTCATCTTCGTCATGCCCCTTATCACCGTTGCCGTTTTCTTCGTCGTAGTAGTCGTTGTTGTCAGTATTGCTGATGGCATTTTCGTTAAGGCCATCGTCAGAAGGATCACATGGTGAATCAGGGTCAGGATTCGCTTCATCTGTTCCTATATTCATATAATTAGCCTGGAAGATTATCAGCATGGAAACGGAAGTATCTACGTAGCATCCCACGGTCAGCGAAATCAGCCCGAGCGGCAGCGAGCTTGTCAAGACGCTGGTTGGTAAGAAGCATTTGGCTAATCGTTTCAAAATGACTCGAGTGCCGCCACGGCTCCTTCATGGCCTTGATATGCTTAGATTCCGTAATGGACCAAAGGCCGTTTAGAGCTCCAAAGTCACGAATGAGTTCCGCGTAGTGAATAAGCGAGTGTTGCCTTGGAAGATTGAAGTCATCGCAAACACCACTTGTACGAAAGACTTCACGATGGCGGTGAAACCGCTGAAGGGCGTCATCTAACGCTTCGAGACTGTTTGTATCATGTATGTCAAGCCGAGCTATGGAGCAAAATTCTAAGAATGCGCGTATCGCCTGCACCATCTCGTCCGGCACATGGCCTTGAATTGCTAGTAGGTAATCCTGTACAAAATATCATTAGACTCGGTTGCCAAGCGGCACAAGGAATTACACACCTTCATGAGTCCTTTTGAGTCATCAGTAGTCCACTGCTTAAAGTCTCTGCCGTGCGGCGCCATGCTGTGATTAATTCAGCAATTATTCCGATATCGATCAGGAATGAAAGCCTACCGCAGATCAATGTCATGGAGTATCATCTGTGCATCCGCCGTTGGGTGTTCGCTTTGATGTATTCAGTTACCCATGTAACGAGATTGGCCCCGAAGCAACCTCTGATCAGTTGATGTAGTATATCGGGCGCAGAGACTCATGAATATCTGCTCGCGGGAAATAGTTAGTGAATGGCTAAAGATAATTATTAGGATCCGGAAACGAAATATGACGGAACACCACTGACAAAGGTATATCCAACAAGTCCGTGCTCATCCCATAGAACACCGAGTTCCAACTCCTCGGCTAGCAGCTTAGTATGTGCCCGAGAGCGGCGCGCACACCGCTTCGAGTCAAGGTCAGTTGCGGGTGCAGTACATCTGAAAACGTTCATCAGCAGTGTATCTCGTATCTTGTGGTAGGAACTCTTGCCTTGGGCACCAGCCTTGCACAATGCAGGCCAGCAGTGCCTGTTCGGGATAGTCTGAGATAAATGGACCAAGACTGTAGATGACCTTTCTAAAATGACCATCTGGAAAACGAACAACCTCCGGTCTTGTCATGCCAGGTTTAAGAGACTTGAGGATCTTAGCGAGCGACGAATGTACAAGTTGACGACGGAATTTACGAAAGTCGGCATTACCACGAAATCCAGGAGTTGCTAAATGAAACCCATACGTTTACAGATATAAGGCAATATGATACAACACTTACATTTCGGGATAGTGAGGAAGCCAAGGACCGCAACACCATTGCGATGTTCTCGCCTGATACTGTTGTGTATGTTACCGATAGATAGATAGACGGGCCAGTACTCATTGTTTCCAGGAAAAGATACAGTTGTTTGGTCGGTACCGAGGATAATAGGGCAAAGAACCGAGCCATGGGTTTTGGGATCCTTAGCGATAATATCCTAACGTTGTATATCAATACCTGGCCACCGATACTGTACTGAAGACCTACCGCTTGGTTCCAAGCCCAATTCCCAGACATAAATTCTTGGAAGCGATGAGCTCCAGCGTTCGTGCGCATTTGATACGGCTCATAATCGAAACCGAACCTGAAATCAGGATTGGACAGGAAGTTGTGGACCAAGGTGCGAGGATCCCGAAACCAAACGTCGTACTCTGCCTCCATCCATTGCGGGATGTTTTCTACAGGTCGGGGTCCATTATACTGTAAGACAAATGATTCCCAACTCACGTCGCCAAGAGGAGTCGAGTCAACAGTGTCATAGAGGTGTGTGGCGTTTGAGAATGGCGGTTCATCATCATGTTTGGCCAAAGATTCAGCCCAGATGCCGAGAAGGATGTTGATATGTTCAGTAGACATCTGATTTCGGCGGATTAGAAAGTCGGCAAGCCTAAACTGGATGCGGTTATTGTATGGGGTCCAGTCGTCCGATCCATTATCCGAGCCACGTGGGGGTGGTGGTGTGTCGAGTGGCATGTTGTTGCCACTTTCGTCACAGATCTGTCCTACATGTAATCTTAGTGTCGGTGCATACCCGGAAAAAAAATCGACTTTACCGTCCAACTTCGGATGATAAGCAATTGTCATATCAGGAATTCGGTCGACCAGCCTTGAAGCGGTATCCATATCAACGTCGGCATCCATATTGGGCATATAAGGTTCATCCCGGTGATGTACTCCTATGTGTTTGGTACGTCCACGTCTGTTGCGAAAGTGTCGGGGGCAGAATGGGCACGCAACTGTTGGCCGTGAAGACCCAACTTGAAGAGCGTGCGCACTATGAGTTCGAATACGTTGATTAGGTGCCATTCGGAGAGTATAAGATAATGTTGCAAGAAGTGTTATCGGTCAAGTCATAAAAGCTGCGCAGCGAGGATGTGTGGGTGGGTGCTGGATGGGTGCAGGAGAGGTGACAGCTCAAAAATTCGCCAAGTCGAAAGTCGCCGTTCGGCGTTTGTCAGCTCTGGCAACAAATATGTCACACACGGGTTTGCACCTTCCCGAATCCCCAACAACTTCGAAGCCTATTACAATGCCCCCCCCCCCAAAAAAAAAAAAAAAAAAACCACTGTGCCTCCACGTCAAATCAAATCCCACTCGAATAAACAAAGACACTCATCCGGGAACCCCTTACCGGTCTCCGCCTCAGTCGGACCTCGGTTGAGGTGGAAAATGAGTGTGCGGTGAAAGCCCAGCCAAAGGAAGGTCGGTACGATGAAAGGCGATGGAACATACGACGGACAGCCGACTTCGAGGGCAGTGACATGGCCAATGAAGATACCGTTGACGCCAACGCCCCCTCCATGCTCTACGCCTAAACGGTGCGCCCCCAAGGAATCGCAAAAAGGCAAACTTCCCCTGTCGCTGAGGTATCCGAGTTGTGACTATCGCCGGAGTTATCGCTGACGTTATTGTTCTGATTTGCTCAAGCCACCCTGCTCTGAACGGTCAGGCACCGAGGATGAATCGGCCACCGAAAGTGACCCACGACCTCTTGCCGAAAAGTTGAAGACCCAAATGACTGGGAAGGCGATACCAAAGGTGGGAGATGCAACCCCCGCAAAGAAGAGATGGAAGGCCGTCCTTGAATGAAGCGATAGCGCCGGCCTTGGATGAAGAAGCGCCCGGATGCCGTATAAAGCAAAGTTCAAGCTGCGAGACAAGATTAACGTGGAAAGGAAGAAAATCGAGGAGGAAGAGATCCGGAAGGAGGGTGGCGATATGCCGAAGCCGACGTCTAGTAAGCAAGCAGGGGTACGGTGAAGAGAGTGGGGGCATGGCCGATAACTCAGCGGGGATAAGAAATACTATCTTGGATCATATGTCACTCACATGGTAGATGCAAGTGCACCCATGGCTGCGAAGTATGCCAGTACAGTTGAAGATTATGATGATATTTTTATTTTTCTGCCTCGCGCATGCACATATCAAGAAGTTCACTGCAGTGGTCGATTGAGTCGGTATCACGGTTAACATAGATTAAACGATTCACCAAACGCCAGCTTGTTCAATGAACGTCTTACAGGGGTGATTGCGAAGGTCCTCATCATCCTCATCCTCCCGGCTTTTATATTAATTTGCGCAACTCGGATGTACCGCGCCCTCATTCAAGTTGCCGGTGCCTATGACATGGATCTATATGGAAACTGAACCCATCAATCTCGTAAACGACCGGCGCTGGCACTATCGCCCTCCCAGCCGCAACAGATTGTTTTTGTTATAAGTTTAATATTACCTCTACTTGCACAAAGTGAAGCTACTCGTAACAATCCGTTATAGATAGTGAAAGATAAATTTCATCGTAACTAACTCTACGTACTTGTACCCAAGTACTGTTTATTAGTGATTTTGCACGGCAATCCTGTATCGTTCCCAAACGGACTCTAATCAATTCTGAGTTCTCATGTCCACATGCAAATGAACTGGCAATAAACGAAGGTGTAATTGGAGCTCAGATAGACGCCTTTCCCCGAGGTTCAAATGGAAGCAATAGCGTAAGACAGCCTGCGCAGAAGAGCAGCACTCCAGCTACGTAGACAGGCACTGCGGTATTAAAGCTCGCATACAACGCAATTATGGGCGCCTGGACATATGTGAAGAAAGTGGGTTAGAACTTAACAGTTAAGCCACGGAACAGAGGTTAAGTTCCTCCTCAGAAGGACGCACCATGACGCCGAACAACCGCGCCGCAGTTGCGGTAAGTCCATTTCCCGTGCCACGGTCCTTGGCAGGGAAAATCTCAGGCGAAGAGGCGTACAATACACCGTACATGATCTGGAAAAAGAGGGTGCACGAGTCAACTTGAAGGAAGGCAAGGTTGTCTCTAACGTCCGGTTTTTACGCACGTTACTGAAAAAAGAGTACCCGCAGTTCCACCCTAGCAATGCAGGGGAGCTACGGGCGGTAGTACTCGCGAACAAAAAAACGCCCGTGAGCCCTGTTTCGTGCCGGAGTCGTTGAATAACGTCAGTATTATTTGTGAAACAATTATGTACTGTACTTGCATGCAGAGGCGGCCAGAGTCCCACGCCGGCCGAGGAATGGATGCTCGATGGAGTACCCGGCGAAGAATGCACTCGGCATGCCGGAAACGGAAATAATGACTTGCTATATTGGTCGGTTGGTAATCAGGAATGATTCAAAGAAGTTTCGAACACTGACGTTACGATAAGTGGTGAAATATGTAGCATCCTGAAACTTCGCTCCGCGACTGACTAGACTGAAATCTGATGTGAATAAGTACGGAAAGGTCGTGACAATGGACACTCACAGATATGGTAGGAAATTGTTGTAAAGTGTCGATGCGAGGCCGATAAGTCCTGATGGCGAACAATCCGTGTCAACACGTCAATACTATGCAATCCTCGATAGGGAATGCATACCCCAAATCCAGATGAGGAGGCTTGTTGTCCACGCCATCTTTTTCGTGGCAAATAATGAACGCACATGCTTGGCCGTCCACACCGAGCTCTCGCTTAATACGCGCCATTTACGCGTGCCCTCTTGCTGCTCCGCTCTACGGCCCGCGTCCTTGAGATCCTCCACTGTGAGGCTAGTTTCCGTTCTGTTGTATCGCGCGATCTCATGTATGACAGCTACGGCGTCTTCGTCATACCCGCGCCCAAGGAGATAACGCGGAGACTCGTGCGATGGAAAAGCGAATAGACGCAGGATAGCTAAGAGAAGCATCAGAGCTCCTAGCGTGATTACCAAATAACGCCACCCCATGTTATCTGAACGCGTGCACGGGCCAGGCGGGGTGCAGGAGAAGTTTGCAATAAGCGGCCAGGCAATCTACTCATGGTGTTAACGGACATAAGTGGGAAGGCGAACAAAACGTCAAGCCCACCAGAGCGGCCATCAACTGCCCAATAGCCCACCAAATAGAAAGAACACTGCATGCAAATCAGGGTATCCAACCTAAAAAATGTCTTAGAATACTTTAATTAATTGTTAAATAATTCTAAGGGTCTTTTTGTTTAGAATACTTTAAAAAAGAGTTTAACTTGGTGAAAAGTAAAAGTCTATTTTTACTGCCTGCACTGGCCAGCGGACTGTCAAGTTTCAACTGTCAATATGTCAACTATCAACAGTTGCACAGTTGACAGTTGACAGTCTGCTGGCCAGTGCAGGCAGTAATAATGGACATCTATTTTTCACCAAGTTAAACTCTTTTTAAAGTATTCTAAACAAAAAGACCCTTAGAATTATTTAACAATTGATTAAAGTATTCTAAGACATTTTTTAGGTTGGATACCCTGATTTGCACGCGGTGGAATTGTGAGCATGTACTGGTGAGAACTGGGAATGAAATCTATGCGCGGTCACGGGACTTGGCATCGCAGATAAAGTGGGTGATCGAGCGAACGCACCAAGAAAGACAGCAGAGTCCACCGGTATATTTCCGCCGACGCCGACGCTGGAAATCGCGGCAAGTGACGCGAGCGCTACGAACGTCTCAGAACCACCCATCGCTATTCCAAATATACTTCCGATGAATAACGTGAGATTGAACGACCATCTGCCAACAGAGCATATGACTGCATGAAGCAACGCCGGGGGAACAGCAGTGGAATGTGACCGACTTTCTACCCCAGATATCACAGCCAAAACTCCAGAGAATGGCACCAGCGAGCAACCCTATATTCATTGCAAGTGAGAGAAAGGGCCCGTTGTAATGGAACTCATTCAGAGTTGGGGCAAGAATTAGACCGGTCATAAGCTATCTCATATTGAGTACCAGTCAGAGTGTGTATACTCAAAATGTGAAGCTTACGGGCCAAACGCTGTCCCTGAGTCGTGTGAGATAGCTTATGAGTTCCCTAAGAATTTGACAGGGATAATCACTCACGAAAACCATCCAAAACCTGCGACGGCAAATAACCGCCACTGAGTTGATATAGTTAGGGAGCTCAAGATGCCAGGTAGACAGAGACGCGTACTTGATACTTGCCCATCCCAATTTCCTGTAAAGCTTGATTGAGCACGCGGGCCTTTGCATGATATACCGGGTCTACAGATTCATCGTCATGCAGATCTTGCGCTGACAGGATTGTGGGTTGGGAGGGGAGGTTTTTCACGGATTCGACAGTCATCGCAGACACGCCGATGGGGGAGGGTGACAATTTGCACCTAAGCTCGCCACCACGTGTCCGAGGCCGCGGTGACAACCTTCTTTGGAGAACCACTTACGGGAAATGGCAACTTGAACTGCACACGGGACAGGACTGGAAAGTAAACAGGATACAAAATTAAACAGGGCTGAGGATACAGAGACATGTGAGAAGCGACGCTGTAGAAACCATCAATTACCCCGTGACCTTGTTAGCGACGCGCATTCCATCCCATATCGCGACGGCCTCCTCCACCCACGGCATCCGGAAGAACTCGCTGCGAGATAAATCCTCCTTACGAATTGTTGCTCCCTCACTAGGCCCGCTCCCAAGTATTGACTCGAGATCGCGTGACTGAGACCCTAACCATGTTTGGATGAAACCAGATGGATCCTCTGCAAACGACTGTAGGAACTGTCTCTTCAAGACGGATGATTGAAGCGACTGTGCGAGCGTCGCGATCTACGAAATGCAATTGTGAGCTCGATACAAGAAGGCATAGCATCTGAACGGACTTCATCATCAAGCTTTGTCAACTCTCGTAAAGTATCGCGAGAGACATTAAGCGTCACAGATTGCATTTTCGACTTCAATGCAATATCCTCCAGCTTAAGCTCTATATCCCAGGCTGCTGGCCGTTCCGGTGGTGGTGCAGTCGGGTTTACTGTGTAGTAGATGACCACTGGATTTGGGGGCGCGAGATAACGATTGGCCAGCTCTGGCAAGACATTGAATGGGATCATTTCGGCGCCGAATATCTACAGAGGGTATTCGTATGAGCGAGCCATCGACTAAAAAGTGCACACGTACAGGTCTTAACATAGCATCCGCATGTATCCGTTTACGATCGACCTTGTCTTGCAAGTTGTTAGCCTTGATGTATGCCCAAAGGGCTTGGATAACCCCCGCTCTACTTTCTTCCTTGATATCAAGGATGTTCCCTATAGGGTGGAAAAGATTGGTAGCTGCTGGCAAAGACGCTCGTATATATCCTACCAAGTTCTGGCTGCACTCGGAACTGCTCGGGGTATTGCTGTAGGTGTAGAATGAGCCGTATTTTCGTCGGACTGTCCCCAGTTCGTCTAATCGTGAAACCATCAAGGGCAGAGTGCGAAGAGCTTTGGTGCCACTGCGATAGCGGGAAACCGGGACATGAGCTCAGAACCGATTCACGGCGTGTTCATGATCGTACCTCAACAACATTACTGTCAGGATACAACGCGGGGTCCCGATCAAGCTCGACCATCATGGACTTTATTAGTGTGGAAAACTGTTTTGGAGGAGTCCTGTCCTTCGCCCGCTGATTCGGGGGCTACATGGGAGCTTGTGAGCAATTTGACAAGTTGATACAAGTTCAGCTGACCTCGAGTAAACGACCTTCAATTTTTAATTGCCATGCGGGGATTCCCTGGCCAGTCTCAAAATTTGGCGGATCAGCAGTACCTGATGCTGGTGTTTCGGACTGCCATGATTGTCCCGAAGACGTATGGGACACGAAAAGGCGAAGCGTGCGCGTTGTCTGCGGTGGATAATTGTTCGACATAGCCCAAGCAGAAAAGGCATTAACACTCACGGAGGCGGTCCTTCCTAGAGCATCCTGTACCTCAGCCTTTTTCCGCATGATTGTCCAGTCCAACTTTTTCTCCATGTCTTGTAATTCTTGATACATCCGTGAGTCTACCGACAATTGTGGATCGGACAGGACGGAAGTGGGCAGAGTGCGATCACTGGGTTTTCTCTTTCTAGAATACGATACGCGAAACGGGCGAAGGCAGACGTGTTAGTTGCAGGGACATGAAGTAAATGAAGCACAAACTTTGGGAGTTTCTGATCTGGAGGATTCATCGTGGCGTAATTTCGGCAAAACGATATACAGTGTGATGCGGTGTTGAGTTTCTTTTTGTAAGAGGGGTTCGAACACGCCGAAAAGTTGAGATTTTGGCTGTACTGGCGAAGAGTAACGACGATAGAGTGTAAGCAGTATTGTCACTTGTCACTTAACGTGCAATAAGAGTTGTCACGCTGTCACAGCTCACAGTTGTGACAATGTCTGCCGCGATCGCGTGGGCGCTTCAACTGCCGAACCACTGCACTGGATGGCCTCTCAAGGGGAGAAAGTAAAGGGTTATGCAAACCGTACGCACGAGTTCATTCTAGTCATCAAATACTCTTACAACACCATGGGCAGGGGCTCTTCATTCGGTCCCGTCACCACCAGGTGAGTTTTGTGCATCAGGGGCTCAGCGTGATATCCTCAATCGCTCAACTAAACGACATTAAGAACCGGACTCAGATCCAGAGTTCACTGCTGGTGCCATCATCCATGCTGATGACTCTCCGCGGAAGAGCCGCAGGTCCAGGTCTAGTGCGCTCCCTCAATCGCGTCGCGCAAAGCGCACCCGAAGACGCGAATTCGGGGACGATAGTCGTGCTAACGCTCAGAGAAGTAAGGGTTCTACAAAGTGAATACCTGCCGCTGAATTTCCCTTCAGAAGTGGAACGGAGCCATAAAAGCACGTCTCAGAACCCTCTTCTGGACTTCTTCAGTAGGCATAAGATGTTAGTGAATGGACATCGTTTTTCTTCTAAGCTGTGGTCGTTCCACCCTCAGATGAAGGCTTGGGATTAGAAGTCGACACCTCTGATGAAGAAATTGAAGAACGCGTGAACGACAAACATCCTTACGTTCAGTCTCCGGAGGATGATGGGTCTTCAAGCCTTGAAGATGAACCAAGCAGCCCGATTATACCCAAGCCCACCATACCCTCCTCGGTTCCATCGAGGCCACCAGAATTTTTAAGGGCTGAAGAGAGCGTCACTGGTAAACCTGACTGAGGTCACACCTACAATCAAACTGAAGTTGTGTCAGAACCCGAAAGTGAGGGCGAACTGTCTGCAATCAAGAGCAAGCGGAAGGCATCGGAAGTGGGATTTAGTATTCCTCCAGCTAAACGACCTGAGCCAGAAGAGGCCTCAGTAACGGAAAGTGAAAGTGATATTGATGTCGTATATCCGACGCGTCTCCCAGCATCTGCGTCCGCCTCGACGCGCAAAGGTACTCAACAGTCCGTAGTTGTGACACAGCTTTGTGCTCATCTCAGCTCCTCATAGGAGATATTCGCGCCCCCGTATCCGCAGATGATTCAGTCACAGAGTCAGAGTCGGATAACGGCTTTCATGTGGAGGTAGTTGGTGACTGTTTGAAAGTTAATCTCACGCATTGATGATGTAACAGGAAGAACCCAGCCTTGGTCCCCTACTGGACTTGTCGTCAAGCAATCCCGCAGATGCTCTTGTTCTGGACGCGAAACGCCACATCCGTGTCCCTCCTTCGCTGAACAAGTGTTTACGTCCATACCAACGCGAAGGTGTCCAATTCCTTTTCCAACGCTATGCTCTTGGACGCGGCGCCATAGTCGGCGATGACATGGGCCTCGGCAAGACGATTCAGGTTATTTCCTTCTTTTCTGCACTTATGCGTAAATCTGGCACGCCGTCGGACAAAGAGCGCAGGAGGAACCGCGTTTCCCAGCTTCAAGATGGCAGCGAGTGGCGCGACAGTCGGAAGCTGCCCCCGCCGGATGACAAATGGCCTACCGCGTTAATCGTTACGCCGAGCTCCGTAGTCCATGTATGGACGAGAGAATTTGACAAGGTCAATCATCATGACTTTAACTGGTATATGAAGGCGCTAATACCTTCACAAAGTGGGGTTATTTCGAATATGGGGCGTATGTCGGTACTCAAGGGGAAAGAGAACGAGTTCTGAATGATTTTATCTTGGGTCGCCTGGACATTGGTACGTCAAACCTCTCTGAGGCCCTCAAAACATCTCTTTCTCAGATTATTGATATGGCAGTCGTCACGTCATTCGACACCGCACGGCGTCATGTATCACTTCTTGACAATCTCCCTTGGACCGTCCTCGTCGTCGACGAGGCGCATCGTCTGAAGAATCCCAAGTCCAGGACCACTCGATCGCTCGCATCCTTTTATTGGCCCGAAAACCATACTATACCAGGACATGTAACAGAGCTGACACCTGCCTCTGAATCGCGACCGAGTGCTACCCCCCAATCGCTTTGGGCTCAACCTTCTGCTTCTATCCCACGGACTGGGCCGATTCGTATCGCACTGACCGGAACTGCTATTCAGAATTCGTACATGGAGCTATGGACGCTCCTCGACTGGGCCAATCCTGGCTCGGTCGGCTCGGAAATGCAGTGGAAAAAGACGGTCGCCGAGCCGCTCGCGGCGGGTCAGGCGAGAGGGTGCAAAGAAGAGGAACGCCTCCGGGCGAACGGGACCGCGGAAATCCTGCGGGATAAGTTACTACCGCTCTATTTTTTGCGAAGGTATGCCTCGGGTTACCGTTGTTCTATCGAAGACTCGGACGGGCTAATTTGAGTAGAACCAAGGACATTATCAAAGACCAAATCCCCAAGAAATATGACGAGGTTGTATTTTGCCCCCTCACGGAGATACAGCTCGATGTGTATAAACGAATATTGGGCGTGGAAGCAGTCCAGAACATGATAAGGAAGGACGAACGATGCGACTGTGGGAGGGGAAAGAAGTATGGCAATCGTTGGTTTGTCTTCTTTTATTGACTATACGTTGGGATCCTAGACGGAAGGAGTGCTGCCATCCATTCGCTGCGGGCGATCTTTTCAAGTATATGTCTGCGCTGATCAAGGTATCAAACCATTTAGCCCTCATTTTACCAAGTGAGCCATTGTGGTCATAAGATTCCTGATCCCTCATCTCAGAATTGTCAGCGCACATGGATACACCTGAGCAGGTAGGGTTTCTCCACTATTCAAGCTTTTATTCATCTTCTGTACACTCGTGTTCAGACAGAACGTAATCGTGAACTTACCGAGGTTGCCTTCCCAAACGACTCGGCCCCAAAATACGGCCCTGCGATTCTTCTACCCATGTACTGCGGGAAATGGATAGTATGTCTGGAGGTGCCTCCATGTCATTTGTCGTGTTTAAACGTTGTCCTTGCACTAGGTACTCGAGACCCTCTTACAGGAGTGGCGCAGGGATCCTACCAATAAGGTCCTAATCTTCACGAAATCAGTCAAGCTACTCGAAATGTTAGAATACCATGTCAGGAGAAAACGTAAGGAGTCGCTTGACCATCACATCGCAATAATTTATAATGAACCTGCATAGATTATGGATTTGTTAGATTAGATGGGTCAACAAAACAGGAAGATCGTGAGCGCGCACAACCCCGTCGCAGTGCGAGATCTTGATTATATCTTCATACAGGCATGCCCTTGATCGATAGATTTCAGAAGGAGCCAGAAATATTTATTTTCCTCATTTCGACCATGGCGGGCGGTACAGGTCTCAATCTTACCGCTGCGAACAAGGTCGTCGTTTTTGGTTAGTAATCTCTCCTGAACTTTGCAATTGGTGATTACTCATCCGAGGACGCACAGACCCGAACTGGAGTATGAACCTATCTTTGTTCCAATTAGTAGGCGTAATTGACGAACTTACACAGATCCGGCGCACGACTTACAAGCAATGGACCGCGCATACCGCTTCGGGCAGACTCGCGACGTTTACGTCTACCGGCTTCTTGGGGCCGGGTCCATTGAGGAGCTCATATATGCGCGTCAAGTCTACAAGCAACAACAAATGGCCATCGGATACAATGCGAGCATACAAACCCGTTATTTCTCAGGTGTTTCTGGAGACAAGAATAAGCAGGGCGAGCTTTTCGGGCTGAAGAACATATTTACTCTCCACGAACATACCTGGTCGACAAAGATGGCAGTGAGGCGTCCATGCTTGTTTTCTATGATTATGAAAGTGTGTCGTTGATAGGAGTTTTGCAGATTGAACAGTCCAACATGGTCAACCTTGATTGGGCTCTCGCCCACATGGATGGTGTCAAGTCCAAAAGATGCGACGGAAGTCGGGCACGGCTGAGGATTGGGTGTATGAAACCGAGTTGAAAGAGATAGGGGAAGATGTCGGTAGCGTCCCCTCATGCTCCGAACTGAAGCTTACGGCTTTAAATGCAGGCGGATCTCAAGGGTCTCGGTGCTCTCCTCTTGGACGACAGTGCGTGTCATGGTCAATCCTTAGAGCGCTCGTCAAAATACTAACGCCAATCTCTGCTTTAGCTCTGCCGGAGGAAAGAGAAGATAGTGTTGCACAGATTCTTGAAGGCCGCGGGATCAAATATAGTCATCGAAACGACGAAATTTTGGTTCCCAACAGCATAGAGGAACAACAGATGAAGAAAGCGAGAAAGGTGCGGGATATGCGGTGCTGTTAGATCAGACGAGAAGCCCTCATTGTCTTTATAAAATCCAGGAAAGACGCCAACGCGAAAAGAAAGCTATGGAACGAGAGGCGAACTCGGAACCTGAATTCGAGTGGCCACCAAAAAGACAGCATCATACACGTCCGCCCAGCCCCAGAACAAAGTACGTTCTCACCACGATCCCAATACCACCATGCCCTTTTATCGTACTAAATCGCGCACACGATTGCAGACTCCTCCAGCGTCAGATTGCGCTGGTAGAACTCAAAATGATTCAGACCCCGGAAGACTTGCCTTTATTTGCTCAGAACTTGTATGGGTTTCCCCCGCTCTCTTTGAGCCTTTTGTTTGTACGCTAATGGGCCGATTTTTAGCGTCAAGAAAACTCCCGAAGAACAAAACGAGTTATTGGCGAAGCTGGATGCGCACGGAACGCGACCTGCGACTGTCAGTGGGAGGACAAGGTGATCCCTAGCTAGTATTCCCGCCAGCGAGGTTTTACACGCCCGTGTTTTTCTCTCTTTACAACCTCATTCAATATTGTTTTACTTTATCGCTATTTTATTCAATTGCATGTACATGTGTATCCCAGTCGCTGAGTTGAGTCTAGAATAGATGCTCGCCACGCTTATCTTATCTACACGTGATGTGGCGAGCATCCAAGTGTGTACATCATTGCAGTGACTGTGGCACGGCCGAGTCTTGCCTTCTGCCTCATCAGCCGGTGTACATTTCAATCGAATCAATCATCTCTAATCTTCCCATGGAGCCTAAGATCCCAAGCCTTGATGATGACCCTCCAGTGTGTGAGTAATCGAAAGGAGATCAAACAGTCTTGTGCTCACCCATCTCGTCATCTATGTGCCGTGGATCTCTTCCTTGCTGTTCTAAACGTTACTAGCATACGAACTTCCGGATCCCCTGAATCTACGTGTGGAAGTCACTGAAGACACAGGTGCGAAGATACACGACAAATACTTTGTCCGAGCCCTGTAATGCTCATCAATTTGTTATTTCAGATATCAGATCATTGACCCCGGCACATCTTTACGAATTGAATCAAGTTGCGTTTCATTCGTTCGCCTGTCAGTGTACTGTATACTGACTGAGAGAATGTGCGCAGAGTCACCTGGAAGATGCTGTTCCATTTTCCAGGCCAGCGATTTCGGAGCTCGCACCACTGAGTGCGCTCCGCGCCGAGTACGAAAACGGCTCTGGATCTTTTATTAAGCAGATCGATTATCTTAAAGCACAAGGCTACGAGGGAATCCGCCGTTCTCGCGGAGACGGCGACTGCTTCTATCGATGTCTGTCTCTGTCTCCCCCAGAACCCCCTCTCCTTCTTTGCGCGTATTCGCGGGCGTTGATTGTGTTTTTGTTTGACTACGGTGCCCTACAGCCCTTATCTTTGCGTACATAGAACGCATATTTTTCCGGGAAGATCGAAAGGTTGCTGTCGAGTCGTCCATAGCGACACTTGAAGGTTTCTTGCCGAAGCTGAGGGACGTTGGGTTCACGGACATGGTGATCGACGAGAGCTTCGAGATCCCACGGGACTTGATCAGGGGGATCATCGTAGACTCACAGCCAGCAGGCTCGACTACTACCGGGACAACCATGACTCGGGCACAACTCCTCAAGGAGTTCCAAGATGAATGCAGTACGTGATTCAACGGTTCTGTTATTGTTTGTCTGTTGTCCCAGTCCACTGTTTGTAAATAACGATGAACGACAACTACCCCGCAGCGTCGAATTATTTGGTCACGTTCATGCGTATGGTCACTAGCACGCAGATCCAGAGCGAGCCAGAAACGTATGAGCCCTTCTTGATACATCCCGACACCGGAGAAACGATGGGCGTGAAAGAATTTTGCAAAGCTGTCGTCGAGGTCCTGGGGAAGGAAGCCGGTGAACACAGAGTTTTCCCCTTCTATTCCGTATGTTTCTTGGGTGTTTGCTGATCCTCTCTTTCTTTAACATAGATCATGTGCAACTGACGGCCATCTCGCAAGCGTTCAAAGTGAACCTGAAGATTGCGTACCTCGACGGGCGCAGCCAAGATGGCCGTGTCGAGTTTGTCACGTTCAACCACGCAAGCGATCAAAACGAGAGTCCCCTGACACTATTATACCGGTGAGTGATAGAATCTATGGTCGCTTGTGGTATGGGTCTCTCCGACACAAATATTGTTGAATGCTTGTTGTAGGCCCGGACACTATGATATATTGGACAGATGTAGCAGCGAATGATCCCCGATCGGCGCTTAGGACGGCAGAGGAAGGGAAGGATGTCTGCGTGGGGCTTTACTCGGTTGCATGGCCTTTATGTATACTGTAGGCCGAGCGAGAGATGAGTGTAGAGAGCTTATTATTGGTCGGCGGACCGGGCCGCTGTATCTGTCTCTCACACCCGTGGCCTGAAGAAATACAAAACTTCTACCTCTCCCGTGGGATCTCACAAGTAATATACAGTGGCAGAGGCTGGTACAAAGCGATTATGCCCTCGCCTTTTACTAGGGCATACCGTGTACCAACTTCATTATTAAACGCCACATGACAATCTTTGGACCTTAACTCTTCGTGAGTTACTTATTCTTTTTTTTTATCCATCTCTCCATCTCCGAGGACCGAGTCGTTTTTCTCCGAATCCTTTTTCCCCCTAGTAGAAACTACATTCGAGGTTTGCCATTGCTTTGCTTGCTCCGAGTCAGCGCTCTCACTGTGGTTACCTGGTACTGGCGCACTGGATTGTGAATGCGACCTAGCTCAATACGCTTGCAGCAGGTAGCATTCTCATCATTTTACCCTATTCGACGACGAGTAGGACTGCCGCGGTGTACTACCATGAACCGTCAACCATCTCCCTCTCAAAGCCGTTCATCGGAACCTCATAATTCAGATCCACCAAACTACGAAAGCTGGACACGCGAAGAACTTATCACGCGCCTCAAGGAATTAACTGCCCAAGCGCCATCTCTACTACGACCTCTTCTACTTCTTCTTCCAATCCACCTGTACCTACTGCAGAATCGGAGCCCAATCCCAATCCCAATCCCAACCTCAAACCCAAATCTTCAAATCCAAAGACTAAACAAAAGCAAAAGCAAAAGCACCCACGACGACGCGAGTTCAATTTCTCCGCCTACCCGACGCGCAAGATCGCTTTCAAATTCAGCTATGCTGGTTCTGGCTATGGTGGGCTCGCGTGGCAGACGGGACCGACGCCGCTTCCGACTGTCGAAGGCGAGCTATTCGCTGCGCTTGCCAAGGCAAGACTTGTTGACCCTGAGGGCGGGCTTGAAGGGTGTGGATGGGAACGGTGTGGGAGGACGGATCGGGGCGTTAGCGCTGCTGGGCAGGTGATCAGCCTGTACGTGCGCTGCTCGAACAGGCCGTCGTTGTCGTTGTCGTCGTCACCATCTGTGACTGTCGAGGAGGAAACATCTGCGGGACGCAAAGGGGGTTGTCTAACGGCGGAGAACGGGTCTGACGCATCCCCCACGTTGCAACAAACAGTCACACCAGAATCATCATCATCATTGACAACGGGAAACAGAGGGAGGAGTAAAGACACAGCAGCACAGCATCAGCAGAGCAACAGACATCATCAAAAGATCGCCTCCGATACCTCCACACGCTCAACGCAATCCTGCCCCCTTCAATCCGCGTCTACGCCTGGGCACCCGTAGCGCCCGCCTTCTCAGCGCGATTCTCGTGTCGCGTACGACACTACAAATATTTCTTTTCTGCTGCACGTAACCTCGACATTGATGCGATGCGGAACGCAGCGGGGCGTCTCGTCGGCGAGCACGACTTTCGCAATTTGTGCAAGCTCGACCCTGCGAAACAGATCACGTCCTTCCGACGGCGTATCCTGCGCGCGGACATCTCACCACTCAACGACGACCACAATAATAATAATACGGCAGGCCTCGGCGGCGGCGGCGACATGCACGTACTCGACCTTGTCGGCACTGCGTTTCTTTACAACCAAGTGCGGCACATCATGGCCGTCCTCCTGCTCATCGGAGCGCGACTCGAATCGCCAAGCGTTATCTCCGCACTGCTGAATGTTGATCCGAATAGCAACAACGCCGGCGGGGAAGAAGACTACAGAGAAGAGGAGCCACCGGTCGTGACATGCAAGCCGGAGTACCAGATGGCGGACCCACTCCCGCTCGTACTGTGGGACTGCGTGTATGCGCCCGAAGACGCGCCGTGGCGTACGGATGATGCGGACATTGATGGTAGTGAGGGCTCTGCCGGGCTACATTCGCAGTTGACGGGTCTCGCGGAACGGGCACAGATCGAGGCGACATTAGCAGAACATTTTCTCACGGTGGCATCTCAGTTCCATGCACCGCCGCCGGGACTACTCGGGCAGCCCGCAGCGGGAGAACGAGGGCCGTGGGACGTCCCATTAGGCGGTGGTATGGCACGACGGGAGGGAAGATATGTGCCGCTGTTGAAACGGAAGAGACTGGAGAGTGTTGAGGTAGTAAACACGCGTTGGCGTACGCGAAAGGATAGATTGTTTAGTGATTCCACGTGACTGTCGTGAGAAAGAGTGGATATTAGGATTTGTCATTTACGGGAATTGCCTTGAGGAAAAGGCTTGGGTTGGATTGGGGGGAGAGAACGTTCAACTGTGCTGCTGGCCCCCCACAACTAGCTGCGAGTGCATCAGCCTGCCCAATTATCCGTGCCCGCGCGCCCGCCTCATCCGCTCACTCTCCCCCCCGCACTTTCCCTCCCATCCCTCTGCTCCCTCCCTCCCCTCTATATCTTCAAGTCTCTTTTCATACCGATAAATGTACGTCTTTTTTCCTCCGCAGTCGTCTATAGGGGGCCCTTTTCCATCGATCCCTCTGTCCCCTGCACCACTGCTAGGTGCACATATGCGTTCCGTCTCTTCCACTCGCTTGCACTCCGTCTTCGCGTGTTCTTGACGTGTCATTGGTCGCTCTGATGCTAACCCTCGTGCCCTAGATGCCCAAGGAAGCTACCAAGTCCAAGGTGAACAGGGTGATCCTTTCCTCCTCTCATACCCACGCGCATCCCTTGCGTTTGAGACATCGATGCTTATGTTGGCTTCTCGCAGACACGCAAGGCGGCCGAGAAACCAGAGAAAACTACCCGTGGCGGTGCACGTAAGAAAGACCCAGGGCACCCAAGCGTGCCCTCTCTGCGTACATGTTCTTCAGCCAGGACTGGCGCGAGAGGATTAGGCACGAGAACCCCGAAGCAAGTTTCGGTTGGTCTTTTTCTCTTGTTCTAGTGTCCCTGACGTGGGCTGAGGGCTTTTGGCTTCTTGTAGGTGAAGTAGGCAAGCTCCTCGGTGCCAAGTGGAAAGAGCTCGACGATGAGGAGAAAAAGGTGGGTTTGAACAGCTTCGAGTTATACTTTTTTTCTACACGTTTGAATGGCATACATGCGCATTACCTGTGCCTGATGATCGGCTTGTCCGGTTGACGAGCATATTTTTGTCCTCTTTTGTCCCGTCATTGATACATGATGAGCTTGACGTCACATTGACCAATTTCTTTTTGAATAGCCCTATATCGAACAGGCCGCGCGGGACAAGTCGCGCGCTGAGCAGGAAAAGTCAGAATATGACGTACGTACCATCCACTGTTGTTCTGTGGCGCCATGACACTGACGCGAGTGTCAATCAGAATAAGGCCGCCGGTAGTGGTGGCGATGGTGACGACGACGATGAGTAGATTCCTGTCGTCGAATCGACCATCCAAGGCTACGTATACGCCAACCTTGCCAGCCTCGGCTGCATTGTCCATTTTATCTTGGCTCTCGCTGAAGTATCCGTCTGATATGTTTTCGAACCTTTTATAACATAAAACACCTTGTTAGCTCCTTTTTCTCTTCTGTTTGTCTTTTCCTTTTCTGTTGTGTCCATCGTAACGTATTTGTGCTCCCCGCCATATTGTCTGTCACGGCCTCTTTAACTGCGCTGCGGGGGAAGACGGTATCTGGTCAAGTTGCGCTGTCCCGTTCATCATGGAGGTGTGTAATAGTAATTATTGATAACCAAATGCTCGTGTGAGTGAGAATGAGAAGTGGGAAAGCGAGGGAGAGCGAGGAGGTGGTGGTGTGTTTGGTGGAAGAAGGGAAGAAACAAGGCGGAGGCAGACGGAGCCTCCCTTTGTCCAAAGCAGTAAAAGGCCAATCGTCCCTTGCCAGCCCACTCCATCTACAAACTCTTTCATCTCTTTAAACTTCTTCTCCCTCACAAACATGTCAGAATCTATCGAAGGTCAGCCTGGTGATGTGAGGTCCCTAACATTTTGTTTCCACCAGCTTTCTGACCCTGTTCCTTACTGTAGGCAGTCCCCGCATCTCAGAAATCAACTTGGACACAGTTCATCAAATCGTGTGTCCCACACTTTTCCACCTCTTCTCAGCCTTCTCATTCATTCCGCAGCATCGCAAACTTTTCTGGCGATCTCTCTTCGCTCACCGCCCCGCCTTTCATCCTCTCCCCCGTTTCCCTCACAGAGTTTCCCGGTGCGCCACAATCTACCTGAAATAATCGTGCTCCTCACTAAAGCCCGTTGGTTGGCCTGGCCTACAGCTTACTGGTGCGAGCGTCCAGAGCTCTTTGCCGCAATATCACAAGGCAAAACATCAGAGGATCGCGCCCGCCGTGTTCTCAAATGGTTCATCAGTACACTCAAGGGCCAATATACCTCACGTAACGAAACGATGGGTTCGGAGAAAAAGTCAGCCTTGCTACCTCACTCTCTACACTGATGAAACCGCAGTTGATTTACCCATAACTAGACCCCTCAATCCCGTGCTTGGCGAGTACGTCATCACGTGCTGCTGCGGATTACGTATCTGAGCCCCGCAATTTGCGCCCTGCAGACTTTTTTACGGCTATTGGCCAAATTCAAACGCACGTGGTCTGACGACACTCGTCGTTGAGCAGGTCTCGCACCATCCCCCGATTACGGCTTATCACATCGCCAATTCATCTCGGGGAGTCGCGCTGTCGGGTCATAATGCGCAAAAGACCTCTTTCTCAGGTAAAACTTGTCTCCCTTGTCTAAGGCCCTGTACCCTCATCCGAAATATATTACAGGCGGTAACGTCATTGTGAAGCAGGTCGGTCATGCGACTTTGACAGTCTCGCTACCCGATGGCACGAAAGAGCACTATCTGATTACGCTCCCGCGCCTACGAATTGAAGGGCTCTGGTATGGCTCACCGTACATCGAGCTCACCGACACCTCTTATATCCAGAGCTCGACTGGTTGGTTATCGACGATCAAATACCAGGGCAAGGGCTACTTCTCCGGCAAGTCGCACAGCTTCAAGGCGGATCTCACGCCGCCAATTGGTTCTGGATCGGGCTTCCATCCGTGCAGCTTCGAGGGGCAGTGGAATACTACAAGTAAAGATCTGAGGACAGGCGTGGTGTTCACAGATGTGACGGGTCCCAAGGAGGAGGTTACCGTGCGACCGGTGGAGGAGCAAGGCGAATGGGAGACTCGTGCTTTGTGGTTCAAGGTTGCGAAAGGGATTCGAGAGAGCGACTTTGAGACGTCAGCGAGAGAGAAGAGCCGCATTGAGGTATGCAACTTTTCTGGAGAAGTTTACGACCCATTTTTTTGACACGCTTTTCGGCGGCAAAACAGAATGAACAGCGTCAGAGACGGCGCGACGAGGTAGCTGCGGGTACCAACTGGGAATTGAAACATTTCGTGCAGCACGACGACGACCCGCTCTGTAGGTCGTTCTTCTTCTCCCTTGCCGCTTCCCTTATGTCCCGTTCCCAGACGAACGTCTGGGCAAGCTATTCAAGGCCGTTCCTCCGACCGAGGACATGTACGTCTATCAGAACAACGGTCCTACGCTTGAAGACGCGTGAGCTGGCTTGCGGCAACTTCAAGTTGGCTTGGACCTCTTCGCCTTCTTATCTTTCTGTAGTTGGAAGTAGAGATTTCGAAAACCGTAACTTGTGTTATCCCCATCCTTTACATTTAGTATGGACTTGGAAAGTCAAATCGTCATTTGCAATGATTAAGAATCGTGGCTCAACCATTCAAAACGTCCCGCACGGAGATCGAAATTAGTACAAAAGTGAGCTAATTTGGGCATCCCAATCAGATGGAAAAAGGTTTGACTCTGACACTTGCAGATTTTGTGCACGCAATCATACTGTATCTCAGCTCCCTCCGCTCTCCGAGTCCCAGACATCGTCCCTCGCCACATTACAATATCAACGGTCTTGACATCACACATGTCTCTCAAACTGATCACCATTCCTTATATTTATCCTTGGTTTGGTTAAATAGAGACGATAGGTCATCTCGGCCAATGTTGTCCTTTCATAAAGATGATGTCATGGTAGTAGTGCTACCAAGTTAGTGCACGATCATGGTGGTGACACAGGATCGGTGCGCCAATTACTCGTAAATGTAGCACAGGACACCACCGGTAGTATCTAATACGTCTCCGATGACGAGTTCCGGGAACAGCCCGTCCGCCGGCATGGTCGTATTCAGCTAAAAAATCAAAATCAAGACGAATCCTTTTAATATGAAATCAGAAGTACTTACGTTGAGGTAAGGAGGGGCCCCGTTGGGGTATTGGTTGTATGCGTCTAGGCTTTCAAGGGATTGCACCGAGCCGCCAAAGAAGCTGTTGGCATTCGCAGGATTGCGATGTTGCCAGTCGTACCATAACTTATCAATCATCTGAAATTATTACTTCAGCACCGACTCTCAGGCTATTCATTGGGAGATCAGTCGGTCACTTACGCCATGATGCATCCAGAAAAGTGGTTCTGTAAGGTACGCCCATTGAATGTCAACCGCATGGCTGTTTTAATTTATGAAGACGCACCGTTCGGTGACCACGTGGGACCTTCCGTGCAATTTGGAGGAGCATTGATTGGGCACATTCCGGCTAGATCGCTAGAGGTCGTGGTAGACGTGAGAAGCATGGAAACTTAGATAATGACAACGTTGCTGACCCCCCCATCATCAGGTGCACAGCAGTGTGTGGGCCCTAGAGTGTTACATCAGGTTTGACGAGACCGATTCGACCACTCATTGCATATCTATGCTATGATCTTACCTCCGGTATCTCCAACGACTTTTGGAAACCCTATAGTCTCCCGCCGAGGTCTCGAGGGCCGCCTCAATTACAGACACGGAAAACGTGGCATTGCCCTCTTCCTGCTTATCCGTAAGAGCGGCTCTGGAACGGCAAACGGATAGAGCGTAAAGTTGCGGCGCAAGATGTGAGAGGAAGGGTAGGAAAGGTGGAATTCATCAAAGCCGCCGTCGGGCACACTAAAGTCGGCATTTGGGTCGCCCCAGCCACCCAATCCGCTCACGGGTCACTGTCCTTCCAGAACGACGATTCGAAGAAGTCGGGTGCGTCTACAGTAGCATGCGGCCCATCAGAAATTGTGAAAATGCAAAGAAGAGAAAAAGAGAGTTTGAGGACCAATTGACCAGTTCCAGTATGGTGACACGCCATTATATCCACACCTGTACTTCAGTGATTGTTCGAAGACGTATAGATACCAGCGGTGCCAGGGAAGGAATTGACCAGTAAAGTGAATCTGGAAGCTCGTGGTTAGGTGAAAGGACGTCTTGCTAGGGTTCTATTCATCTTTACCCGAGTATTCAGGTCCATGTGGATGTACACTAGATCTGTGGAAAAAGCCGATATATAATCATCAGTCACCCACCAAAGACACGTTAAATTGACAGGTTCATACCATCATAATAGGAGCTCGACGTGTTGACAGCGGGGATGAGCGATATTGAGGGATCTACAGATGGGGCCAAAGCCGGGTCATGAGGCAAGTGGGACAGGCACTGTAGCCAGAATACCGCCTCAGTAAGACGGCCGATGCGAGGGAGATCCTCATACGCACGTTGACAGCACGGATCCATTCCGCCTTCTCATTGGTACTGAATGCTCTCCATTCTTTCCGTACCACTGGGTTTGTACAGGGGCCCTTATTACCATAAGAGCAAGATACACCCACTGCCGACCAGATAAAGACCAGAACAACAGAGAGTGTTCTATGGAGGTGCATGGCTGGCTAGTAAGTGAGAGGGGCACGCAGTCATGATGGAGCAGAGAGATTCCCGGTCTATTTATTGGTTTTTGACTCGACAATACGACGTGGCGGAGCGACGAATATGGTTAAAAAGCGAAAGTCCGGGAAGTCGTGCGAATGCGTCCGAGGATCGTGGATGCGGGGCACGTTTAGTAGAAGAGACAGTACTGTACTGAGTTATCGGAAGGGGGTCGACTCTCGGATCAAGCGAAGGATTGCCAGGCACGGCTAAAAAAAACGGAGTCCGATGGCCGGATGGATGCCGCCCACTTACTGTAGCGGCAGCGGCACCTTTACAGTAGAACATACGTCCGTCCAGCTGAAGGTCAACCATGTCAAATTGAAGGATGTAATCTGTTTTCCCTTTCCTGCAGAACGTTTTGCCGAGAATCTTCTCACACCCAAACCGTGACGTGAAATGGATGCCCTATCATAGTACCTAGCGCAACCCGTTCTTTGGACTTCTTTCAAACGCACTGGCCACAAATGTCGACTCGGACTCGGAGGGGCTTCCTGCTGTGTTTAATGGAATAAGGAAATAATTCCCCGTCGCAGTCAAGTTCTTCTTCTTCATTCAGTCAAAAGGGTCGGGGATGTGAGAGATCGGATGATGCCAGTCATGGTGGCGTCCTGCTGTATGTGCGGTGATGTGGTGATGTGCCCGTGAGCGACGCCGGCGGGCCAGTCGAAATTCCAAAAGTAGCCGCTACTGGACCATCGTTCGTGCTCAGCACTATCACATCACAGTACGAGATGGAAGCTGATCGGCATCCCGGCTGCAATCTCGATTCAAAACGAAGAGATGAGACGACGACGAACCTTCGGGAAAGTCTTTTCTGTGCGATTCAAGCGATTGCAAGTGCTTGAAAGAGAGAGATGGTCTATGTCAGGAATGAGGAGAAAACAACGTCCGTCGAATCCGTGTGCATAGTAGAATGGAACGCAGGCCATTTGTATTCCTTCCAGTTTCCCGTGGAGTCGGAAAATATAGATGTCCGCGGACTGTACAAAAGCCCGCGCGCCACGGTGCGAGACGCGGGAATCAGGAAAAACAGCAGCGGCACTTTTAATCTCCACATGAACGAAATAAGCTCCACTTGGGGACCTCAGAGGGAATTTCACAGGAAGATCGGTGATCAAACTATGAATTACTGGTAGATTCTCGAAACGGCTCGACTGGTCCGGAGCAGCTCGGACTTTTAGCGCAATTTTAACGCTCAGGTGACTTGGCTGACTCGAGTCGGTGGGCAGTTTTTGTCCGCTGCAGGGACCTTTCCCACTCTTTCTTATGACTTTCTGCTGCGGCTCTGACTAGTATGATCCCTTAAAATATTTAAAGTAGACTTGGGTTTCCTACGACCAGTACGCTATGGTATTCAGTCAACGATACATTTTGAGCCATGGTCCGACATAAACTTTACGAAATCGTGATATCCACACTCCGACGCAAGCTGAAATGTGGTCCTGCCCTCGTCGTCCTCTGCATCTACATTCGCACCATGCTCAACAAGCAGGCGTGCGACCTCGAGGCGCCCACCCTTTAGTGCAGAAAGCAATGGCGTGCTGCGGCTGTTGTCCCGTGTATTCGCATCGGCACCGTGTTCGAGCAATAACCGAACTACATTGACCCGCCGCCGGTCCCCCCCAGTCTGAAGTTAAGTGTAATGGAGTTTTGCCATCGCTATCTCGGATATTTTTGTCAACCGTGTACTGGAGTAATAACCGGTGGCCTCGAAGTGCCCATACGAGGCCGCCGAATGCAGTGGAGTCCCGCCACTCTCATCAAGGACGTTTGGATTCGCACCGCGGCTGAGCAGCCATTGGACAATTTCAAGGTGTCCCATGCGTGATACACCATTCAATAGGGTATGGTTGCGATAGCTTCGGACATCTACGTTGGCACCACGCTCGTAGAGTAATTGAGCTATTTTGATGTGCCCACACCTCAACGCAGCTACTAGTGGCGACACATAGTAACCGCCGGTGTGTTGACTTGTTGTGGGTATTTGATAATTAGCCGTTCTACTAAGTCATGAAACCCGCAGAGCGCTGCATAGTATAATGGAGTTGCCGAGTTCGATCTCCCAACGGATGGATTACCAAAGTAGAAAGAAACACTGGATAAGGGGGATTGGCGTCGATGTCGTGGACTTGAAGCCATGAAGCAAAATGCGGTTTATCGGGGTCAAAAAGATGTTCTATCTCCTCTCGTATGTGAGATGAGGCATTCTCGAATTGAGTGTGGTCGACCCAATGCTTGGCGGCGTATTGAGCCAGAGGAAAGCCATCATCGACGTTGTCCTTATTAACGTGTTCATCCAGGCGAAGCAGAACCCCCAGGCAGGCTTTTGCAAGGATCGTTTGTGCGGGTTCAAGGAGAATGCGAAAACATGATATGTCTGCACTTGAACCGGCAATCCGTGGCGACATAAGGAACTCCTTTACGGAGAAATGTGAGAACTGTACGACTTGAGAGTCATTTTCATCCACGACGGAAATCAAACTGGAACAGGTGGTCAAAACGGCTTCTTGTTGATCTTCCCATCGCCAATCCGTCTTCAACCTTGACGTTCCTCCATGAGAAGCGGTCCCGAAGTCAACAGCAAGGACCTCCGCGAGCTCCGCAACACGGAGAGGACGAACGGCTACCGTGAGGCACTGCAGGAGGCGATGAGCGTGATCCCGGTTCGCCTTATTAATACCCCTCAAGATCCGCTCGTATGTCTCGTCCAGAGTCTCGGGCAGTTCTTCAAGTACATGCCGCACACTTGGTGGGAAGCAGTACCGTAGGGCTTCTAGTTGGCAGAACGCCCACCGAAACCTGCTCAGCGCGGTGAATATCACAAGCATACTGCAACTTGAAAGGTCTTACATTCCATCTGCTCTCTCAGAGAGCGTCTCGATGACTAAATTCTTATCGTCCTCTCGCCATCGCCGGATCTTTGGATCCGACTGAACGACTGACGTGATGTACTCGATAATGTCCTGTTTTTGTCCACTTTGCTCGTGAAGAGATACACGGCGGGATGTTAAAGGCTTGAGAGCATTTCGGATATCAATTTCTGCGCGACTCGTAACACATAGACGAAGATTTGGTGAGGAAAGTTCGACGAGCTCTTTCAAGAGCTCAAGGACTCGTTCTCGTGGAGATGGCATCCCAGACGTGTTTGGACATTCATCGAGCGCGTCAGTGATGAGGTATACCGGATGCTGATCTGGGAGTGTGAGCACCTCTTTTAGGCATTTTATCAAAGCATCTTCGCTGGGCTGTCGTGATCCGTTGTCGTGGTCAAGGTAAAGGAGGTAAAGTAGATCGAAACAACGATCGGACCGAGAGGAAAGCTGAGTAATGAGAGAAGAGCGTAAGTCGCGGCGGCTTTGCTTGTTGGAATCCCTAAAATCGAAGTAAAAGTACGCCATGGAGGCCGATCCACTGTCGCGTAAGGCAATGATATCTTGAATGATCGTGGAGCTAAGCCGGCGGTAAATAACACAAGGATGATGATTTTTGATAGCGACAAACCAGAGTACGCTCTTCCCGGAGCCCGCTAAGGGGTGGCTGTCAGCGGCTGCCGCACCAGAAAGGTCAGGAGAACGTACGCTTTCCGTGGAGCCACAAAAGCGACCCATTGGATTTCCATTCGGTGAAGATACTTCCTTGGCAAAACCACTCCGCTGTTCTCTTGTGATGGGCACCACACGCAATGTTGTGGTTAATAGATGGATCCGGTGGAGAGAGCCATCTGAGAAAGTCCTGTCGTAATTGGTTCCCTGTGAAGATGCTTGAGCCTGCAGACCCAGAATCGGTGTCAACGCAGATAGGAGATTACGAACGTTTCAGTTGGTCCATGTCGTTTGATGTTTGTTGTACGACTAGCTTTGCCTCTCTTCCCTCTAGGCACATCATTGTTAAACATGTTCTCTTGTTGACTGATCGAAGAAGACAGTTACGCACCATCAATGACCACCGCGACCTTGTCGTCGACTCTAGCCACCCTATCATCGACGCCAGCCACTCTATTGTCGACGTCGATTACCTTATCCTCGACTCCTCTCACTCTATCATTTACATTATGCGTAACCTTCAGAACTTGCGCAGTGGCCATTCGAACCTCTTCATTCGTCAGCTTCTCCAGCCTCTTCAACGCATCTTCCATGTCAGTTCTTCCAACCAGCTTCTTCAGGTATTTTCCTGGGCGTTTTTCTGTTAACAGCGACACAGCTGTAAATGAATTACTCACTCGTACGACCTTGCTTAATATCCTTCGTAGCAATCGCAAGAATAGAAAGCACCTCGACCAGTATCTTTACAATGATGTCTATCATTTCAGGTGTCGGTGACACCTCGGTGTATATTTCAAGACGTCGGAAGAAATTTTCCATGCGCTCGAAGATGTCGATGAGATTATCTTGACTTGCGCGAACATCCATAGTTGCCTGATAGAGGCGTTACGATGGCCCGCGTGAAAGTACGGCAAAGGATACGCACTAAGAGAAGGACACCGATTCCTGTAAAAATAACTCTTGCGGGCGAGAACACCTAACCAACGGATATGAGAGTGCGTATTAGACAAGTTCATGTCCTGAGGCATACCGTGCCGACACCCCCTCCAAGAGTTGCCGAAAACGTATAGAGCACATTCACGGTTGGGTTGAGCCATTTTGTTAACCTTTCATCGCTCTCTGGGACTGATGGAGTCCTTGGACTTGCTGACGAATGAGGGCAAGAACGGCGTTCGGAGAGTTGCAATCCTGGAGCTGGGCGGCAAGTGGATGCACAAGGAGATCGCTCTTTGTGCGCCTTTCGTAGGACTTCAAGGCAATGTTGAAAATTAACTGGAAATCGGGGGATGAGGCGGATGAGGGATGAACATGAGACATGAGGAAGCGATAATTGGCTTGCAGGTACTAATAACGGGGTAATAGGAAAGCGGCTCACGGGCGCCTCACCGCCTCACGGGGCGTAGCCATCTAGGAACCGGCTGATAAGCGCGCAAGGCCCACGAAGATGAGGGACAAGAACCACTCGTGAACCGCGAGATAGGGCTCATGAACGATATAGCTTGAGACAGCAGAAGCTATTGTAGAGAGTAGCACAGTAGCACTAGCACTAAGAGTAGCTCGGCCGCGGACTCGGATATCCCCGAGGGACGGGGGAGCGTTTTTTGGTTCACGTATCACGTGCCCTTAAGACAATCGATTTGTCTTACAGTTTTATGCGAGACCGGGCACGGTGACCGCGCGCAGACACTAAGGCGATCTTAATTTCCTTTAATTTTAAGAACTACTTTCATAAACGTCTTTCCGCCTCCTTCGATTAGCACTTTCCCGCACCTCCCCAGCTCAGCTTCTCTCTGAGCTCTCACGTTACGGCCCTCAACATTACACTTCTCTCAACCATTCTTTATCACTTTATTTAGTGCACGATCACAACGGTGGTGGCGACACGAGATCGGTGCGCCAATTATTCGTAAACATAGCAAGGACACCGCCAGTAGTATCCAATACGTCTCCAATGACGAGTTCCGGGAACAGCCCGTCCGCCGGCATGGTCGTATTCACCTATGCAAACAACAAGTCAAGACGAATCCCTTAATCTGAAATCTGAAGTACTTACGCTGAGGTAAGGAGGGGCCCCGTTGGGGTATTGGTTGTATACGTCTACGTTTTCATAGGTTTGCACCGAACCACCAAAGAAGCTGTCGGCATTCGCAGGATTGCGATGCTGCCAGTCGTACCATAACTTATCAATCATCTGTCGTGAAGCAACACTACCTCAGCACCAACTCTATTCATTAATGTACAGGCGGTCAGTCACTTACGGCATGGTGCATCCAGAAAAGTGGTTCTGTAAGGTTCGCCAATGTCAACGCATGGCAGAAAACGTTGTTAATATATGTAGACGCACCGTTCGGTGACCACGTGGGACCTTGCGTGCAATTTGCTGGAGCATTAATTGGGCACTGTCCGCCTAGATCGCTAGAGGTAGAGACCGCGTAGATGTGAGAAGCATTGAAGCTTAGATGATGACAAGACTGCTCACCCCCCCATAATCAGGTGCACGCCGGTGTGTGGGCCCTAGAGTTAGATCAGGTTGACGAGGCCGACACTCATTCATATCATATGATCTTACCTCCGGTGTCTCCAATGACTTTTGGAAACCCTTAAAGTCTCCCGCCGAGGTCTCGAGGGCCGCCTCAATTACAGACGCCAAAAATGTTGCATTGCCCTCTTTCTCGTGATCCGGGAAGAATGGAGCTGGTACGGCAAACGGATAGAGCGTGAAGTTGCGGCGCAAGATGTGAGAGGAAGGGTAGGAAAGGTGGAATTCATCGAAACCACCGTCAGTCACACTGAAGTCGGCATTTGGGTCGCCCCAGCCACCCAATCCGCTCACAGGGTTACTGTCCTTCCAGAACGATGATTCAAAGAAGTCGGGTGCGTCTATGCGGACATCAGAAATTGAAATGCGAAGAATTAAAGGGTTGAGGACCAATTGTCCAGTTCCAGTACGGTGACACGCCATTATATCCACACTTGTACTTAAGTGATTGTTCGAAGACGTATAGGTACCAGCGGTGCCAGGGAAGGAATAGACCAGTAAAGTGAATCTGGAGGCTCGTAGTTAGATAAAAAGAAGTCTGCTAGGGTTATTTTGAACTCACCCGAGTATTCAAGTCCATGTGCATGTACACCAGGTCTGTGGAGAAAACCGATATAGAATTATCAGTCATTCATCAAAGACACGTAAAATTGACAGGTTCATACCATCATAATAGGAGGCCGAGGTGTTGACAGGGGGAATGAGCGATATCGAGGGATCTACAGTTGGAGCCAAAGCCGAGTCATGAGGCTGGTGGGACAGGCACTGTACCCAGAATACCACCTCAGAATGACAGCCAATGCGAGGGAGAACCTCATACGCACGTTAACGGCACGGATCCATTCTGCCTTCTCCTCGGCACAAAATGCTCTCCATTCTTTCCGTACCACAGGCTTTGTACAGGAGCCCTTACCATAAGAGCAAGATACACCAACTGCGGACCAGATAATGACCAGAGCGACGGAGAGTGTTCTATGGAAGTGCATGGCTAAGCAAGAAGGCGCGCAGTTATGGAGCAGAGGTTCCCAGTATTTATTACCTTTTGACTCAATGGTACGACATAGGGTAGCGGCGACGAATGCGGTTAAAGCGAGTTCCGGGAAGTCGTGCGAATGCGTCCGAGGATCGTAAATACCGGGCACAGTTAGTAGAACTGTACCGTGAGTTTTCGAAAGGGGGTCGAGGAGGCCGAGGTCAATACGCGGAATCCGATGGTCGGATGCCGCCCACTACTTTAGAGCGTGCGTTCAGCTGAACGTCAACCACGTCGAATTGAACGATGTGATTTTTTCCTCTTTCCATAGAACGTTTTCATAAGAATCTTCTCAGACCCAAACATGGAATAGATGCCAACTGAATCACATACCTTAAATATCAGAAACCCTACCTTTCGCCGCAAACAGTTCTGTCAAACGCACTGGACACAGGTTTTGAGGTGCTTTATGTTATCCATCGTAGTCTATCAAGTACAAAGTTCCTCATGAAAGATCGGGGATGTTGAGAACTGAGATGGGCCTGCTTGTGCCGACCCTCGGTCTGAATCCCAAAAGGAGCCAGCAGCCCAGCGCTATCATGGAAGCTAATTGACACGGATGCAATACTGCGAAGAGATCAAACGAGAATTCACTGTGAAAAAAAGTCCCGTGAAGAACCACAGTCGCCGAATCCGGCCCGGGTGTGCACCAAAAGGGATTCGGTATTCCTTCCATTTCCCGAACTGGTGGAGCCGGCGGAAGATACAGTCGTACTCTATAGCCTGTATAGGGCCCATTGCCAGATCGTTGCTGAGCGCTGAACCACAAGCATAGTAGATTCCCTACAATACAGCGCTGAACACTTACTGTAAAATTTGCACCTCTGCCAGTGTTGGCACATCATTTCATTTCTCATGATTTCTGCTCTGATCATGAAGCATGCACGAAGCTTCGGGAGTCCCGACCTCCGAGTCAAAGTCAATGATGCCGTCCTCTCCTACCCGGTAATCACTGTTTGATCCCCCACCTTCGCCCAAGTGGACCTTCATTTATGATTTATGTGGAGATAAGAGCGCCGCCGCGGTTTTTGGAGCGACCTACTCGCTCCGCCAAGCGACATTTTTAGAGTCTGATCGGCTCTTTTTTTTGTTCCCGGCACACCACTGCTTCACACCACTCCTCTTGCCTCCTCGCTTACACTTTCTCTGCATCCTTCCAATGTCGCTCGCATTGCACCGCCGACGTCCGCCGTGACAGTGTCTGTGCCGCAACATGCCACTTCATTGAGGCTTCACGCGCTGCCGTTGCACTGGGGGCCACCGCCGCACTGCAGGAAGCGTCTTGCCGCCTTAAACCCTGGGTGCGATGCCACGTCGCGGTACTTGTCTGAACACGAATCCTGTACGAATATACCAGTGAAGGCTCCGGGCCAGTTGAGAAGCATATGAGCGATCGGCGCTCACGAGCTCGTGCAAGTTCACAAAGCGGTCGAAGATACATTTATAGCCTCCAAGTTCTCGCAGTGATTTCACGACTTCATCATGTCCTTCTTGAGCCGCTTCCTGCAATGCGGTCTTGCCATATTCATTTGTCGCCTCTACATCAGCACCGTGTTCGAGCAGCAGGCACCCAACCTCCAGCGCCCCATTGAACGCGGCCCACTACAACGGGGTCAATCCCTTCTCACCCTGCACATCTGCACCATGCTCTAGCAGTAATCGAAGGGCAGAACCGCCTTTGAAATTATGACCTCCGGATGCCATAAGCAACGGCGTCCACCCATACTCATCCCTAGATCGTTCCTTTTCTCCTTCTTCGTCAAAGCCTAGGCAGTAACAGACTGGTCAGACGAAAATGGTGCCTTACGGCTACTGTCCCAGACTTCTAGAATAATCACGCAGTTATGAATAGCGCTTTCTGTAGTCCGATGTTATGGGTGTTTTACGGCCGCGGCGACCGGCCAAGGGGACTATTCTTTCGACGATGCCGAGGAAGTCATATCTATTGACGGCCTGGCTTCTCCCCGCAGCACGACTTATGCGCGCCTCTCGGTCACCTTCGGTTCTAAAGGAGAAATACTGAGTGAGTTTGGGAAAGACACTGTTTCTTCATACGCGCTGGGGATGCTTGGCGATATGTATGTTTGATTACTTTCAGGAATGTCATTCCTTGGGACTATGTTGATTCCGTACCACACATGCGCCCGTGTTATCGTCACAAGCTGGACAAGGGTTAATCGTGATGACAAATTCCTGTCGTTGTCGTTGGGACTGTATGAGCTATCAGAAGGTGGCTGTTTGGCAGGTCAGATACCCGCTCCTCGGCGTTATGACAGTGTACATCCAATCTCCGAATATCTACGAGGTACGCCTCGTGCATGGCCTGCCACCTGTGTATGGGCAAGCCTCGACTCGGACCGCGATGGTGGATCCAAGGTACGCATTCCGCACCATGATGATGCGATATTACAAACACCAGGTATGTGCTCGTCACGGTGTGCTAAGAGTTGGCGACCCAGAGTTGTGAAAGGATGTCGAAGGCTCTGCCCGCGGAGCAAACTATGGCGCATATTTCGATGGCGTGGCGAGGACCTCGGTAAAATTGTTGCGCAGAACCAAAAGGCTAAGGCAAGGCTGCGCACCTAGGCCTAACATAACGACGATATACAGGACCGCTCCTTATGCATTATGTCGTATGATTTCACAATAATGAGTTGATCCGCATATACGTGCCTAACCAAAATATTATGACCTTCTTTACGTATATTTCTACGCCAGTAGGAAAATTGCCAGTCGAATTGCGCACTGGGAGTCCCTAAATCTGATACTGTAGATCGCTAGAGGTCTTCATTTAATTGAACACGCCGACTACTCTCAGCTGCTACTCAAACAGTTCGGGTTACTGTTACACCGTCATTATCGCCGATGGTCGGCCATGATCGGGGATGCTGTGATATCGATGAAATTGCATGAATTATTACGGCATATCTCATACCTTACGTTAATAAAAAAAAAAAAAGGCTGACTCAGGTCGCTCTTCCAATCAGCCCTGATATCACCCTGAATCGATGCCAAGTCTCCCAGTGACTAAGGAAGGGTTGGGAAGGATACTGTGGGTACAGCACTGTAAAGGGAAGTACGATAGGACAATAAGTGCGTCTGGCAGGACGAGACATTTCATGCGAGTACGTACACTGCGGTAGTTCTTGCCTAGGCGAACAACAAAATGGTAGACCCATGACTTTCTGTGATCTCCCCTTCGCTCCACGAAGCATCGGGGGCGAGTAGATCGCATCATTCCACTTGATACCGTACTGACTCGACTTCCGGAGTCCGGAGTGTTGACGAGCGAGGCTCAGCGAGCTGTTGAAATATACGCTGTAGTCCACATCTACATCGGCGTACCTTGCTGAAGATGACCGTTGATAGGGGCAGGCACCTTGGCAGGTACACTCTACAATGTTCGAGAAAGGTGGGAAGGCGGACCGAGGGCGAGAGTCAGCGGAGCGCGCCCGCGAGTCAGCAACGCTTTGGAGTCAGGGCCCGGGACCCAGTTGACCCGACCCGCTGTCACGTCAACGCTATGTGCTTGATAAGCACAGGTCTGTTTGTCGCTTACTCGCTTTGTCAGGGAAGGGGAAGGCACTCGCGATGTCTCATTACCATCCACACATCCACCTCCCCACTGGCAGGTTCCGCGTTCTGACTGAACGATGCTGCTTTCAATGCTTTGGTATTTAAACCACCAAGATGGGTGCTCAATTGGACACCAATCCCCTCTCTTCAACAAGTTTCTTTTCCCCCAACCGTTCTATTCCTTCTGTGCATAGATGACATCCGCGTTCCGCGATACACTTTTCGCGTACATCTTGCGCTCGGCATTCGGGTCTCGAGTCTTCCGTCACGAGACGAAAAATCGCTTCCGACAATCTGGCAGGAGAAGCTTTCAACGCAGACATCGCCACGCGATTCAACCCAGACCACGCTCAATGACGCGCCTAAACCAGATGCGGTCTCTACCTGCTCGGGCCCGACACAATGTGCAGATGCTCCTAAGAAGGTAGACGCAGAAAAGGGCGACGATACATTGTTAGTCGAATGGTACGGGCCAACCGATCCAGATGTGAGTATGATTGTGTGATGCTCGTAGCCCGCTTGCTCACGAGTATTGCGATTACTTTTAGAATCCGCAGAACTGGTCGAGCGGGAAGAAGGCATGGGTGATGTTCCAGACATGTCTTTTGACATTCACGATCTACGTCGGATCTGCCATTTACACTCCTGGAATCCCGTATATCTCATCCGAGTTCCACGTGAGCAATGTCGCTGCGACAGTGGGCCTCACACTCTTCGTCGCAGGTTATGGTCTTGGTTAGTCTTATTTTTCGATTTCTACGATCTATTTTGGTTTTAACAAACTTTGCTAGGTCCCATGGTTTGGGCCCCGTTGAGCGAGGTACCACAAATTGGCCGCATGCCCATTTACATCTTAACACTCGCCGTTTTCGTCATCCTCCAAGTACCGACTGCGCTCGCTACCAACTACGGTATGCTGATGGCCTTCCGTTTCCTCACTGGATTCTTCGGCTCCCGATCCTCGCGACGGGTGGCGCGACCATCGCCGATATCTACTCACCGAAGAAGCGTGCCTACGGAATGACGCTCTGGGGTGTATTCGCGACATGCGCACCAAGTCTCGGTCCACTCCTCGGAAGTTTCTCCGCGCGCTACGAGGGCTGGCGCTGGACAATCTGGGAGCTCATGTGGCTCTCATCCGCGACTCTCGTCTTCCTCATCTTCTTCTTCCCCGAGACCTCCGCGTCAAACATCCTCTACCGTCGCGCCCGCCGTCTCCGTAAGGCTACCGGAAACGCTTCGATCATGTCCGCCCCAGAAATCGCGTTATCGACAATGTCAGCCCGTGATTTCGCCGTCGATACCCTCGTGCGCCCCTTTGCGCTCAACTTCCAGGAGCCGATCGTATTCGCCCTCAATGTTTACATCGGCCTCATCTACGCGCTCCTCTACATCTGGTTCGAATCCTTCCCAGTCGTTTTCATCGGTATCTACCATTGGAGAGAGCAGCTCCTTGGCCTATCCTTCCTTGGCCTCTTCGTCGGCGCGTTCCTCGTGATGCCACCGTTCTTCGCCTACCTGTACTACGTGCAAGAGCCGAAGTATAACGAAAATGGCGAGCTGAAACCCGAGGAGCGTATGCCCGTCGCAATCGTTGGCGCTTTACTCGTCCCCATCTGTCTGTTCTGGTTCGGATGGACATCCCGGCCGAGCGTACACTGGATCGTACCCATCATCGGTTCAAGTCTTTTCAGCATTGCTGCGTTACTCCTCTTCGTGAGTTGCGCTTTCCCCTTACCCTCCGATCGGAGACTAACTACTACTACTACCACCACCATCACAGAACGCTGTCTTGAACTATCTAGCAGACGCATATCCCACTTATGCCGCGAGCGTTCTCGCCGGAAACGACTTCATTCGTTCCATGTTCGGTGCCGCGTTCCCGCTCTTCGCGAGAGCGATGTACGTCAACCTCGGCGTCGGCTGGGCAAGCACCCTCCTTGCGCTTCTCGCCTGTGCCTTTGTGCCCATCCCCATCTTATTATACAAGTACGGCGAACGCATCCGCATGGCCAGCAAGCGCGCCCGCCACGATTTCGAATAGACAAGTTGTTTGCGCTCAATCGTCGTTCATTCGGCTCGCACCTCCTAGGGCGTGGCGTGCCCATCGCGCCTGACATTTGGGGTTTTATTATTATTTCGGGTTTACCCTACAAAGTATAGTACTCTATAATACCCATCATCTGCAATCGCTGTGTATCACTATAGAATCACTACAACAACTAGACGCCTTGAACACTCAATTTTTTAACTCCAAGTATTACAATAATACGCATTGTTCTATAATTCCTCCTTACTATAATGTGCATTTTTAATGATCGTTGAAGGGTAGTAGCATTACGTCCAGAGAAGAAACAAAACTCTACAGTACAGTAGTCTTTATACGTTCCTAAATTCGAATGCGGGGCTCCCCGGCTCAGAGCTCTCAATAATCATGCGACTATATCCGTCTTTACCCGCCCCAACATGCTCCAGCGCCTCTTCACAAGACAAAATCTCGACATCGACAAGATTCAACGTGCGCTTCAAGTAAGGCAAAACTTCACGCAACACATCCATCTCCACGAAGAGCAACTTGCGCTTGAACGCCGTCTCGGCGCCAAACTCGGAAATCCGTTTCTATATTCACACATCAAAATAAAAATTATTAAATCGAAAAAAAGAGAAAGGGTTGAGGGGTGGATAACAACGCAAACGCACCTTGAACAGTTGCACGAATGGCATTGCGCGTTTATCCTTGATCAAGCCACGCTCCGTCAGCACCGCGCGTACCTTTGCATCATCGACGCGGGCCGTCTCAGATGACCAAGCAGCCTGTACGGCCTGTACACAAGCGTCCTGCCACTCCGGGAACCTTGTCGCGACATAGACGCGCAGCGCGCGCGGTTTCTTCGGGTCGAACGGCGGGGGTCCGCTGCTCTTCTTCCCCTTTGCCTTTTCGAGTTTCTTGAGCAACGTCAGTTCCGCATCGCGCACGTTCTTGACTAGCGTGCGCATGTACGCGCCCGCTTCGATCGTTGGCGTGTTTACGGCTTGTGGTGGTGTCGGCCAGAGAGCGCGTTGGATCGATGTTGGATGATGCAGGACTCCGCGCCAGATGTGTTCTGCGAAGTGGGGCGCGATGGGCGTGGCTAGGAGCGCTGCGACTCTTATCCAGTATTTTACTAGGTCTGCGTGCATCCCGATATCTGCTGTCACCTCGCGGTACCAGTCGCGAGCAGACTGTAGCTCGTAAAAGCCGTATTTCATAGCGTCTTTGTAGAATGTCCTATTGCAAGCAAATGGATAAGGAAAAACGTCAAACGGAAAGGGAGGCGACGCACTTCTCGTATTGCTCTTTAGTGATGTTGATCAAGTTGTTGATCTCCTCCTCAAAGACTTATCGTGATACGAATTCTTAGGTCCCGTGCGCAGGCCTGCACCTTCTTTCATCATCTCCTGGGGGAAAGTGAAAGTGATAAGCGGCATCACAAACACCGACGCGAAGCGAACAGACTCACGTCGCACCACGATAACAACGTGTGTATCCGCAGGATGTTCGCATTCGCGTTTTTCTCTTCAAAGTTAGCATCCTCGATACCGTCTCCAGCGTCTGCCAATGCCAAGCGCGTCGCGTCCGCACCAAATTTCTCTACAGACTGTCGCAGCGTTAACGAGTTGCCTTTGCTCTTGGACATCTTTTGCCCATTCAACAGGATGTGACCGTTGGCGCGCATATTCAACGGCCACTTGCTCTCGGGGAAGATCGCAGCATGGTTGTAGACGGCGAAGGAGAGGTGATTGTTGATCAAGTCCTTGCCAGACGAGCGCACGTCGAACGGGTAGAAATACTCGTATTCATGTTTCAACGCGTCGGCCTTCTCTTTTGGTAACGGAGCGTTAGCGGGCCATGGTCCGTCGAGGAAGATGTACTCCCAGATTTCGTCCGTCATCTGTTCAGGTACGATATCTAATTTGCCCGGACTTTGCCGTCGATAGATTCTACGCTGCTGTCAGCCCAACAGATTTTTAGTATGGGTTAAATGCATACCATGCAACAAGTGCGCGACCGTGTAATAGCACATATAAATGGTGGAGTCGCTGAGGGACTCTACCAGGAACTGTGGATCCCACGGTAGCACCGAGCCCAGCCCATAGGTACGCGCACATGCCCATTGATTCAACCAAGCCAAGGTGCTCTCAAACGCATTCCGCGTCTCCGGGAAATACGTGCCCATCCCGCAAGCAGGCTGAATGCCAACAATCAACATATAGAGTCCATGGGAGTAACAAAAGTTACGCACCGCTCCGCATCAGCCCTCCATTTTGGTTCTCCATAGTCCAGGTACCACTGGTCCATCAACGCGACCACGCACTCGTCGGCACTTCTCGAGATGACCAAGCCCTCAGGCTCCGCGTATGCGAATGCTACGCCATTCTTGATCATGCTGGCGCGTACTTTGACCTTGGCTTCCTGCACCGGCTCGCCCTTGAACTCGCCGACCGACATAGTACCATTATAGAACCCTTCCTTATACGCAAGCTCTTTGCCTCGGCCAACTGTTTGACATCCTTCTGTGACGCGATTTTAAGTTGCTTAACCAAAGCCGGGCGGACATTTCGCCATATGCGGGCGTCGACAGCACAGGAACGGGGTCGAGGGCGGCCCAGGCAGGGTCAATTTTGTAGTACTCGGCCTTTTTACGCAGGTCCATCAACGTGGCATAGTCGTCTGGCGAGTCCGATGGGACGGAGGTGACAACACCTGTACCCTAAAGAAAGCGGTGAGCTGGGAGCTTTCCGAAGCGAATGTGGCTCGACGTTGTACCTTGGTGGGAAGAACGTTGTCCATGGGTAAGACATACACCTCGGGGTACACCGAATACGGTGCCTTTATTTCGCCCCGATAATTGCAGAACCTTCCAATTCGGCCAACTGATCCAACTGCCGCGCACGTCGAAGATACCTTGGAAAGTCATGTTACGTGCCGCGCGTTCGGTGCAGACGTATGCCTCTTTGTCATTTGCCGCGAACACGCCGTACTTGATCGCTGTACCAACGAAGCAGTTCGTTTGGCCGTACCTAGACCGAATATTTCAGATGAAATTGTTCACGGAGAAAAGATTCGCTTACATTGTCTCAGGCCGCAGAGTCGCGGCGACCAAGAACACCTTCCTGCCCCCCAGCTTATGCTCTAGAGCCTTCTGGGCAGCCGCGCTCCACTCAATGACCTCCATTTTGATGCCAGTATACTCTTGAGGGCCGATGCCTTCGCCATCAGCACGATCGTGGTCCATGCAAGGCTGACCATCTTTGGGGCTATAGATAGTATATCGCTCGCCAAACTTGATCTTCCCTAATGAGTATAGTTTGTTCATCTGCCAGCGTACGAATGTATCGTAATAAGGGTTTGCAGGTGTCGTCATGAACGACGACGCCAGTCTATCCGCGTCCCCAAGGCACGGTTGTCTGCCTGAGAATGCAAAGGTCAATGTAGACAAGGACAAAAAGGCTCGGGCTCACGATCGCGATGGGAGGGAAGTACGTCAACCAGTGGTATGGGTCTGCAAACTTTTTGACCTCGGAACGAGGAACATCGATCGACTCCATAATTTGGAATTGATATGTGTGACCTGTCGACTTGGCCGCAAGCTTTCCCTTCTTGCCCTTGTCAACACGAGGAGCCGAAGAGTTGCTCGCCTCGACCGCAGGCTCATCGTCGGCATCCTCCTCATGCGCTTCAAAATTCTCGAAATCCTGGCCAAACAATTCCATTTCCCGAATAATTTTGTCCGCAGAAGCCTAAACGTGCTGTCAGCACAAGTTCATAACGGTACGAATGATTGACGCACCTTGATAGGCATCCCTGTTACGTGGAACCCATGGGGAAACAGGACGCGTTTTCCCAACAGACGCTGATACCCTGCTGCGAACTCGATTTTGGAGACGGTGAATGCATGTCCGAGGTGCAGCGATCCGTTCATATAAGGGAAAGGGAAGTTCCCAAACCACTTGGAAACTTCTCGCGGATTTGTGCACGGTGAGGCCTGCGGTTTCTTCTTGCGTTGGGGCATCGGTTTCGAAGATGTGCTCCCGTTCCCAGTCATCCTGGTACTTCTTTTCCAAGGACTTCAGATAGTCCCGCTTGCCGGTCTACCAATTGAGCGCATCATCAGCGATCGCGCTGACGATGCGAAGGGAGGGGAAACACCTGTGCAAGTTCGAGGGTGTTTGACATATATGTGGAGGTAGAGAACGGCCTTGATAGTACAATTATTTTACAACAGCTCCGAGAGCGTAACACGCGCTGCCAAAGTGCGTGTATTGTGTCGGGTGATGTTGATATGGGTGGCAGATATAGATCAGTCCTCTTTCGCAATGAATTTGCTCTCCAGCGCGTGAGCGAGTCATGATCACCCTTAATAAGCAATATGCCCATTTCTGGAAACTGTTGCCTTTTCTTGACTGGGGAACAGAGATTTGGTCGCTGAAGGAACCACTGGATGCGAGAACCGCCTATATATCCTACATAAACACCAGCGGCATAGCGCACAGTACTAGTACCGTAGTACAGAGCGCAAATCACGATTGACCTGTGCCACGTGACAAGACGCGTTGTGGAGCAGACGCGTCCACAAATTGGGTAACACAAGTGCCACGGTTGCCATCAACTTGAAGGTAAAATCACCCCTGCTTTCTTTCTGCCTCACATATGCCTGGTCCCCACAATGCGAAGAAGAGCAAACGTGGGCGAAAGAAGAAGAAAAACCACACAAACTCGAGGACACACAACACAACATCAGCATCACTTGCGGCCCACACGACACACGACACGGTTCCAGACCTTTCATCTTCCCCAACCCTTACACCGGCTAGCCCTGGAGTGCACGAGGTTGAAGGCATCTACCCAACCATTGTGAGGGAGTTCCCTGGAAGGGAAATGATGCTTTCTCTCTACCTAGTTCACCTTACGGGCCCAAAGACGACCCAACCCTCATCCTCCTTTCAAACCCCATTATTCACGATCCCGGAAACGGCCCACGCGTCAAGAACATGCGGGCTTTTCTCAATTCCTCGTTCTCGCAGCCAGCTTGGATGGACGACCCCTCTGTGCAGAGTTTGCGCAACGCGAGATCCTGCAGATGCTTTGTACCGTTCTCCCAGAGGAGATTGCCCTCGTACGCCCTTCACTCCTTCACCCCTCAGGCTGTGCAAACTATCCGATTTCTGATTGCCGACTTTTCATATTGCGTGCAGTGCCTGTGGTACAACAAGAGCCGGCGCATCGGGAGGGTTTGCCCCGCCTGTCTTCGCTTGTATACATTGATGGACGCGCCAAACGACACACCCACCCCCTCCTCTCAGAGCAAATCATCAGTGGGATCTGCTCCCCTCTATGTTACATGCTAGCCGCGCACCGCGCACCAATAGCCGCCAAGGCCGCGTGGGGCCGCATGGCCGAGGACCTCGACGACGTAACTGGGGGCAACTTGACGAGCTTGAGCATCCGCAGAGTGCGAAAATGCGGCCCAGTGAGGTTGGCGCCGGGCTTGGGATGTTACTGAAGATGACAAGGTGCATGACTTGGGCCTTGCTCAGTTGTGTGTGCCAGATTTAGTAGCTGATGAGGATTCCTCGGACTCCTGTACTCAAAGGGAGGGCTTGGAATGGGACGGCCGCAGCCGAGGGACATCTTGATGTTCCTAAGACGTGATATCATCTGCAGAACGAGCATATATTGACAGTATAATCTTACTCAAGAACATGTAACTTAATCACGAGCAGAGTTACTCCGGCAATAGCGAAATTTACGTTTATGTATGCACATTATTAGAAAATAGATATGCCCGCCTAGCTCAATCGGATAGAGCGTAAGACTTTTACGGCAGTGGCAATCACGTGTCCCCAGAGATCTTAAGGCTGCGAGTTCGACCCTCGCGGTGGGCTAATTGCTTGATTTTTTCCGACGTTGAACAAACTCGGGCGACTCGTGAATATGCGTGAATCGTGATGCCCATGGCATGGGATCAACATAAAACAACGGAGGAGCTTGGGGCCTGGAGAGGTCTCATCGTATTCCAGATCAGAGGTTCAAGGTGACAATTAAACCGCCAACTTACCGTATTTAGTTCAACGGGATATCGACTCAGCTATCGTTGCGCTGACATGTCTGTCTGTCTCAAGTAGCCTAACTTACTGTCCCTCGCTCTTGCAGTTCACGTCTCTCACATTCAATTGTTTATCGTGCGCGCTTATCAGCCATTCCCATGCTGTACTTGTGCGCTAAGTGAACCCTCTACCCTCCTCTCCCTCCTACCCCCATCACCTGCGAAACCCTCAACCATCTCTTCATTCCCTCATGTCTCACCCAATCCCCTCGACCTCCTCCGCCTCAAATTTCCAGTTAATTTTCAACAATGCCTTGGAGACCTACAAAAAGCGTACCAAGAACGATCTCCTTGCCCATCCACTTGTCATCCAGCTCCAAACCTGTACCTCTTCCAGCGCCGTTCTCACTCTCATTCATCAGCAAGTCCAGGGACTCCAAGAGACGACGATAGCTAACACGATGGCTCGATCCAACCGTGAGAGTCTTGCTGGCCTTTTCGGAAACTCTTGGAGGGGTGTTAGCCTGGTAAGCCTCAGAGAATGAACCATCGGAGATCCGCTCATTCATATTCACTTTCCAGGTTTTCTCTCCTGCGAAAGTGATCTTCGCAGGAGTTGGAGTGCTTCTCTCAGTCCGTATCCTTCATAATACCTTCGCGTGGGCCATAGTAACATCTCTTGCAGACAGCTATGGATGTTCGTGCAAGCCAGGACACTCTCATCGACATATTCGACCGCATGGAAAATTTCTTCAACGTCTTGAAATCTACACTAGGGTGTCACCGCCACCCGAAATGATAGATATTACAGTGAAGATTATGGTGGAGGTGCTTTCTATTCTTGGTATCGCCACGAAGGAGATGAAGCAAGGCCGTACGAGTAAGGAATTGTTATACAACTGGGTCGCTGTTGATTAAGAAATTTGTCAGAAAAATTCCTGAAGAAGCTGATTGGGAAGACTGATATTGAAGATGCGCTGAAGAGGCTGGACAAGCTAACGAATGAAGAGGTCCGAATGGTAACTGCACAAGTTTTGGAGGCCACACATACTGTCGACGATAGAGTGAGGGTGGCCGAGAGCAAGGTACTCGATAAGGTGGCCGGCGTCGACGAAAGAGTGGCCAGCGTGGACGGAAGAGTGGCCAACATGGGCGAAAGAGTGGCTGGCGTCGACGACAGGTTAACTCATGTCGACGAGAGAGTGACCGTCGTCGACGACTGTGTAAAGGCCATCGACGACAAGGTCGCCGTGGTCATTGATGGTGCGCAACCGTCTCTGATCAGTCAACAACCGAGTATATTCAATTTGTTGTGCCTAGAGGGAAAAGAGGCAAGGCTAGTCATTCAACAAGTTGCAGACGACATGGATCAAGTCAAAAGTTCGTCATTTTCATTCTGCATTGACGTTGGTATGCAGGTTAAATCATCCTTACAGGGAATCAATTACGACAGGACCTTCACAAATGGCTCTCTCCACCGGATCCCTCTATTAACCATAACATTGCCTCCGGTGCTCATAGCAAGCAAACAGCCGAGTGGTTTTTCCAAGGAAGCATCTTCACCGAATGGAAATCCAATGGCCCGCTTTTGTGGCTCCACGGAAAGCGTACGTTCTCCTCACCTTTCCAGAGTCTATGGCCACTGATACCACCTCTTGTAGCGGGCTCCGGGAAGAGCGTACTCTGGTTCGTCGCTATCAAACACTGCCAACCTTAATTACTCACCTCCGGATTAGCTCTACGATAATTCAAGACATCATTGCTCTACGCGACAATCGATTGGCCTCCGTGGCGTATTTTTACTTTGATTTTAGGGACATCAGCAAGCAAAACCGTCGTGACCTGCTCCCTTCTCTCATTACTCAGCTTTCCGATCAGTCACATCGTCATTGTGACATACTCAACCACCTTTATCTTAAACACAAAAGCGGCGCGCACAAGCCCAGTGAAGATGAATTGATACAATGCCTGAAGGATATGGTCACACTCCCAGATCAACAACCCGTTTACCTTATCATCGACGCCCTCGATGAATGCCCTGACACGTCTGGATTGCCTTCTCCACGGGAACAAGTCATCGACCTGTTGAAGGCACTCGTCGAACTTCCGTCGCCAAATCTTCATCTATGTGTTACGAGTCGCCCGGAAATGGATATCCGACGTGCTCTCGAACCTTTGACATCTCTCCGAGTATCCCTTCACGAGCAAACTGGACAGAAGCAGGATATTATCGACTTGTGACGTCTGTGGTTCAGTCAGATCTGAAAATGGGTCGATGGCGAGATGAAGATAAGAAATTAGTGATCGAGACACTCTCAGAGAGGGCGGAAGGCATGTAAGGACATTTCGTTTTAAGCTGCGATAGGTTCGTGATATTTATGACTCGGAGCAGGTTTCGATGGGCGTTCTGCCAACTAGAAGCGCTGCGACACTGCTTAACGCCGAGAGTACGGCATATGCTTAAAGAATTGCCCAAGACTCTGGACGAGACATACGAGCGGATTCTAAGGGACATTCATGAGGCGAACCGGGATCACGCTTGTCGTCTCCTGCAGTGCCTCACGGTAGCGGTTCGTCCTCTACGTGTTGCGGAGCTCGCGGAGGTCCTCGCTGTCGACTTCGGGACGGCCTCCCGTGGAGAAAGGTCAAAATTGAACACGGATTGGCGATGGGAAGACCAACAAGAAGCGGTTTTGTCCACTGTTCGAGTTTAATCTCCGTCGTGGACGAAAAAGGGTCTCAAATTGTGCAATTTTCACACTTCTCCGTCAAGGAGTTCCTTACGTCGTCACGGATTGCCTGCTCAAATGCAGACATCTCGCCCTTTCACATTCTCCCTGAACCGGCACACACGGTCCTTGCTGAGGCCTGCCTGGCCGTACTGTTGCAGTTGGGCGAAGTTGTGAATAAAGGCAACGTCAAGGAGAAATTTCCTCTGGCTCGATATGCGGCTGAACATTGGGTCGACCATGCTCGATTTGAGAATGTGCCGTCCCACATACGAGAAGGGATGGAAGATCTGTTTGACGCTGATAAACCATATTTTGCTGCTTGGCTCGAGGTCCACGACATCGACACCGAGCCCCTTGAAGATTCACTTCTTTATTACTTTGCTCCTCATTTCTACGAGAGATCACAGTCGGCAAGTCCATTATACTATGCAGCGCTCTGCGGGTTCCATGATATAGCAGAACAGCTCGTTATCAAACATCCCCAACAAATGCACAACCCTGGCGGTTACTTCATGTCGCCACTGGGGGCTGCACTGAGGGGCGAACACCTCAAGATAGCACAGGTACTCTACGAGCGCGGCGCCGACGTAGATGTCAAGGGCTATGGGGAACATACCCTACTGCGTGGTGCATCAAGCTCTGGACATGTTGAAATTGTTCATTGGCTGCTCAGTCGCGGTGCAAATTCAAATTTCCGGACCATAAATGGGTGGACTCCATTGCATTGTGCGGCCCGTCATGGACACGTCGAGGTCTCCCGGTTATTACTCCAGCATAAGGCCGACATCTGCGCCCACGATGACGAAGACTGGACCCCACTATATACGGCCGCGAATTTCGGGCACGTATATGTAGCTCGGTTATTGCTCGAACACGGTGCCGATGTGAATGCCCCGGACAACCACCGCAACACGCCATTGCTTATCGCAGTAAAGAATAGGCGCCTCGAGGTTGCGCGCCTACTTGTTGAGCATGGTGCGAATGTAGACGCAGAGGACGACGATGGCAGGACCGCATTTCAGGTTGCGTCGGATAGGGGATATCACGATATCGCACAGTTGCTGTCGGACCATGGCTCCAAATGATATAATATTGTATCATCGTTGACACAAGTATTCACGGGATACCCAAGCGTAGTAGGAAAACCAATAATATTAGAAGGGGTGTAGCATCAGTCCAGTATCTCAGAAGATTCTGTTTCTTGACTTAACAAATCGTCACAGATTCCTTTCACCCTGGTGAATGTTGTAAAAAAATGTTTTGGGCGAATATTTTGACGTTTCCCTGACTGATCTTCAGCTTCGAACGCCATGTGCCCAATATTATTACTGTAAACTACATCATCTAATAGCCACCTACAATGGTAAAAGTATCCCGACGAACCCTCCTCTAGCTTCGTGCTGAGTCGATTTATCTCTTGACTCGGAGACAGGAACAAATATAATATATCAACGAGTGTATACATTATCTTGGAGCTAAGCTCGAGGTACATCACAATCCAATCAAGTCAACTCTCTCAACAGATCACGCGCAGAAGGCAGGCGCGGCATCCTACGCTGCTCCACCACTCCTGCCGTGACCTCCAAGTCCCGAGGCGCTGGCGGTACCACCTCGATCGTGGGGCGTTTCATGGTACTACTACCGCCACCATTGGTGACTGGTCGAATAGAGGAGTACGACGAGTACAACCGGGGGTCCGAGGCTGAGCGAACGGGCGGACGACGGAATAGATGCCTCAGTTTGCGCCCGGTCGGGGGCGCCAGCGCTGATACCGGGATGGAGCGTGACGTATCCGCGGGGGGACGTTGTTCGCTCCGATATGATGGCAGCTGTGATGGGGACGATGAGGGTGTCGAACTTGCTGGTGTAGGGTGTTGATATTGGGGGGCGCTCGCATCTGTACCTGTATCACTTGGGCCTATTGTCGTTGCTGCGCCGACTTCCGTCTTGGTGTGCGACGCATGATCTGAAGCACAAGAAGGTGGCGTTTGATGCTGTTGTTGTTGTTCTGTCGCGCCACTCGCTTTAAGGATTTCGGGCTGGGGCGGTGCCGGGGATTTGGAGGTCTGGTGCCGGGCTCTTCGGTACCACTTTCAGGATCGACGATGCGGTTCTTTGACTTGGCAAAAGAGAGTCCCATATCCGCGTCATACCCCACCGAGCTCTCTCATCACCTACGACAGGAGGAGGACGTGGCTCACTCCGATGAATTGACAGCCTGGCCCAGTTTGACTGCGAGTTTCAAGTTCTCGAGCTCTTCGAGCGTGTGGACCATGTCCTCGGGCAGCCCGTTTACGGGAAAGCGCAAGCTCCAGCGGCGTCCTTCGGACGTGTATGTTCCTGCACGAAGAAGGTCTCTTCGGAGGTGGCTCAGGCTCGCGTAGAAGGCAGTAAGGCTAAGAGTTCGACCCTCGCGGTGGGCTACTGTACTTGGCCGATTTTTTTCCGGACAATGAACATTGAACAAACTCGGCAAAGTACTATACCATTCGTGATGCGACGGTTCATTCGTTTGCGCATCCAATTACCGCACCGGATCAATGTGAAACGGCGAAAGGGCAGCAAACAGTCTTAGCCATGACAAGTTCGATGAGTGGCGAAGTATGTGTTTGTGTGTGTTTGGTAAGTATGTGCGCGCAATGATGGGGAGCACGTGGCCATCGTCTCTACCTGCTCCTCCTCATTAGCTCCTTCGCTCGCTTTTTCCCTCCCACCACTCCCATAGAACTCTCGCAAACCTATCCTGAGCCGACGGTGACCAGCTCTTCACCTGTTACCGTCGACTCGCAACGAAGCTGTGTCATAAAACCAAGGCACCAAGGTATTCACTGCAACCCCCCAGTGACGCTAGTGACGCCCCATACTATATCAGACGGCCCACACTTGTAGGCGCAGTCTGGTCGCGTCGGGGGCACGCAGTGCTACAGAGTTCTCCGCCCCCGCGCACTGCAGCTCCTTCCCGTGTCTCAGCCGAGCTAGAAAGCTCCAAGTGTACACCACACTGTAATACTTTATTAGACAAATAGAATTATAGTCACTTGCCTCGCAGTGCAATCATTGTAGGAAGGCTGTGCGCGCGTGCGGGAAAACGAGCAGGGTATATTGCGGGTTGGGTGTGGGCAAACGCGCGAGGGTGCTTGGGTGTAAATGCATACACTATATACTGGAAAATGTGTCTATGGCAGCACGAATGGAAGGAATTATGGGGGCACAAAGGTGACATTAAAATGTAGGCTAAGGGGACTAGGCGCTGTGGAGCCCATATCTACAAGCAAGCTTGCAGTAGTGGAACGATAACCAAAGACGTTTGGATTAATGGAGGCATTTTTTGGGCCTGGGAATGGTTCGAACCGGGATATCTGTCCGTCTAGCAGCCCACCCTCGTAGTTCATGCACGTTCATGTCTCTCACCTTCAAGCTTCAATTGTTATCGTACGCGCTTATCAGCCATGGGATGGCTGCGCTTGTGCGCCTAGTGAACCCTCTACCCTAACCCTCTTACCCCCATCACTTGCGAAACCTACCACCATCCGAGTCCTCTTCGCTCCTCATGTCTCACGCAATCCCTCAACCTCCTCGGCCTCCAATAATTTCCAGTTAATTTTCAACAATTCTTTGGAGGCCTACAAAAAGCGTACCAAGAACGATCTCCTTGCCCATCCGCTTGTCGTCCAGCTCCAAACATGTACCTCTTCCAGCGCCGTTCTCACCCTCATTTATCAACAAGTCCAGGGACTCCAAAGAGACGATGATAGACTGACACGATGGCTCGATCCAACCGTGAGAGTCTTGCTGGCCTTTTCGGAAACTCTTCGAGAGGGTGTTAGCCTGGTAAGCCTCAGAGAATGAACCCGTCGGAGATCCACTCGTTCATATTCATTTTCCAGGCTTTCTCTCCCGCGAAAGTGATCTTTGCGGGGGTTGGAGTGCTTCTCTCAGTGCGTATCCCTCATAATACCTTCGCGTGGGTCATCGTAACATCTCTTGCAGACAGCTATGGATGTTCGTGCAAGCCAGGACACTCTCATCGACGTCTTCGACCGCATGGAACATTTCTTTCAACGTCTTGAAATCTACACTCGGGTGTCACCGCCACCTGAAATGATAGATATTATTGTAAAGATTATGGTGGAGGTGCTTTCTATTCTTGGTATCGCTACGAAGGAGATGAAGCAAGGCCGTACGAGTAAGTAATTGCTGTACAACTGGGTCGCTGTCGATTAATAAATTTGTCAGAAAAATTCCTGAAGAAGCTGATCGGAAAGACTGATATTGAAGATGCGCTGAAGAGGCTGGACAAGCTGACGAATGAAGAGGTCCGGATGGTAACTGCACAAGTTCTGGAGGCCACGCATACTGTCGATAATAAAGTAGGGCGTGTCGAGGATAAGGTACTCGATGTCGACAATAAGGTGGCTGGCGTCGACGAAAGAGTGGCCATCATAGGCGAAAGAGTCTCTGGCGTCGACGACAGGGTGGCTGGTGTCGACGACAGGGTGGCCGGCGTCGACGACAAGGTCGCCGTGGTCATTGATGGTGCGCAACCGTCTCTGATCAGTCAACAACCGAGTATATTCATTATGTTGTGCCCAGACGGAAAAGAGACAAGGCTAGTCATACAACAAGTCGCAGATGACATGGACCAAGTCAAAAGTTGGTCGTTTTCTTTCTGCATTAACATTGGTATGCAGGCTAAAACATCCTTACAGGGAATCAATTACGACAGGACCTTCACAAATGGCTCTCTCCACCGGATCCCTCCATTAACCATAACATTGCCTGCGGTGCTCATCGCAAGCAAACAGCCGAGTGGTTTTTCCAAGGAGGTATCTTCACCGAATGGAAATCCAATGGCTCACTTTTGTGGCTCCACGGAAAGCGTACGTTCTCCTCACCTTTCCAGAGTCTATGGCTACTGATAGCCATCTCTTGTAGCGGGCTCCGGGAAGAGCGTACTCTGGTTCGTCGCTATCAAACACTCCCAACCTTGGATTACTCACCTTCGGATTAGCTCTACGATAATTCAAGATATCATTGCTCTACGCGACAATCGATTGGCCTGCGTGGCCTATTTTTACTTTGATTTTAGGGACATCAGCAAGCAAAACCGTCGTGACCTGCTCCCTTCTCTCATTACTCAGCTTTCTGATCAGTCACATCGTCATTGTGACATACTCAACCGCCTTTATCTTAAACACGGAAGCGGCGCGCACAAGCCCAGTGAAGATGAATTGATACAATGCCTGAAGGATATGCTCACACTCCCAGATCAACAACCCGTTTACCTTATCGTCGACGCGCTCGATGAATGCCCTGACACATCTGGATTGCCTTCCCCACGGGAACAAGTCATCGACCTGTTGAAGGCACTCGTCGAACTTTCGTCGCCAAATCTTCATCTATGTGTTACGAGTCGCCCGGAAATTGATATCCGACGTGCTCTCGGACCTTTGACATCTCTCCGAGTATCCCTTCACGAGCAAACCGGACAGAAGCAGGATATTATCGACTATGTGACGTCTGTGGTTCAGTCAGATCTGAAAATGGGTCGATGGCGAGATGAAGATAAGAAATTAGTGATCGAGACACTCTCTGAAAGGGCGGATGGCATGTAAGGACATTTCCTTTCAAGTTGCGATAGGTTCGTGATATTTATGACTCGGAGCAGGTTTCGATGGGCGTTCTGCCAACTAGAAGCGCTGCGACACTGCTTAGCACCGAGAGTACGACATATGCTTAAAGAATTGCCGAAGACTCTGGACGAGACATACGAGCGGATTCTAAGGGACATTCATGAGGCGAACCGGGATCACGCTCGTCGTCTCCTGCAGTGCCTCACTGTAGCGGTTCGACCTCTACGTGTTGCGGAGCTCGCGGAGGTCCTCGCTGTCGACTTCGGGACGGCCTCCCGTGGAGAAAGATCAAAATTGAACACAGATTGGCGATGGGAAGACCAACAAGAAGCGGTTTTGTCCACGTGCTCGAGTTTAATCTCGGTCGTGGACGAAAAAGGGTCTGAAATTGTACAATTTTCACACTTCTCCGTCAAGGAGTTCCTTACATCGTCACGGATTGCCTGCTCAAATGCAGACGTCTCGGCCTTTCACATTCTCCTTGAACCGGCGCACACAGTCCTTGCTGAGGCCTGCCTGGCCGTACTGTTGCAGTTGGGGAAGTTGTGGATAAAGACAACGTTAAGGAGAAATTTCCTCTGGCTCGATATGCGGCTGAACATTGGGTCTCCCATGCTCGATTGAGAATGTGTCGTCCCACATTCGAGAAGGGATGGAAGATCTGTTTGACGCTGATAAACCATATTTTGCTGCTTGGCTCGAGGTCCACGACATCGACACCAATCCCCTTACAGATTCGCTTCTTTTTACTTTGCTCCTACACGCTCTGGCAGATCAAAGTCGGCAAATCCATTATACTATGCAGCGCTCTGTGGGTTCCATGACATTTCAGAACAGCTCATTATCAAACATCCCAACAAGTGCACACGCCTGGCGGTTACTTCATGTCGCCACTGGGAGCTGCACTGAGGGGCGAACACCTCAAGATAGCACAAGTACTCTACGAGGGCGGTGCCGACGTAGATGTCCAGGGCTATGGGGAACGTACCCTACTGGATGGTGCATCAAGCTCTGGACATGTTGAAATTGTTCAATGGCTGCTAAGTCGCGATGCAAATTCAAATGTCCAGGACAGAAGTCGGTGGACTCTATTGCATTGTGCGGCCGTCATGGACACGTCGAGGTCTCCCGGTTATTACTCCAGCATAAGGCCGACATCTGCGCCCACGATGACGAAGACTGGACCCCACTATATACGGCCGCGAATTTCGGGCACGTATATGTAGCTCGGTTATTGCTCGAACACGGTGCCGATGTGAATGCCCCGGACAACCACCGCAACACGCCATTGCTTATCGCAGTAAAGGAAAGGCACCTCGAGGTCGCACGCCTGCTTGTTGAGCATGGTGCGGATATAGACGCAGAGGACGACGATGGCAGGACCGCATTTCAGGTTGCTTCGGAGAGAGGACATCACGATATCGCAAAGTTGCTGTCGGACCATGCTCCAAATAATATAACTATTGTTGACTCTGTATTCCCATGATACCCTAGCGTAGTAGGAACCTAATTTTAAAATATTAGAAGGGGTAGTCCATTGTATTGGTATCAATTATTTATGCGGCATCATTCAGTCCAGTATCTCAGAAGATTATGTTTCCTGTTTAAAAAACCGCCACAGATTCCTGTCACCCTGGTGAATGCTATAATAAAATATGTTTTGAACGGATATTTTGACGTTTCATTACTGATCTTCAGCTTCGAACGCCATGTGCCAATATTATCAAACGACATCATCTAGTAGCTACCTAATGGTAAAAGTATCCTGACGAGCCTCCCTCTGGCTTTGTGCCGAGTCGATTTATCGCTCGGAGATAGGAACAATATATCAACGAGGGCATATCCAATCTTGGAGCTAAGCTTAGGTATATCATAATCAGGTCAGCTTTCTCAGCAGATCGCGCGCAGAAGGCAGACGCGGCATCCTACACTGCTCCACCACCCCTGCCATGACCTCCGAGGCGCCACCGGTACCACCTCGCTCGCTGGGCGTTTCATGTTACTACTACCGACCCATCGGTGACTGGTCGAATAGAGGAGTATGACCAGAGTACAACGAGGGTCTGAGGCTGAGCGAACGGGTGGCGACGGAATGGATGCCTCATTTTGCGCCGGTCGGGGGCGCCAGCGCTGATACCGAGACGGAACGCGACGTATCCGCGGGAGGACGTTGTTCGCTCCGATATGATGGTAACTGTGATGGGGACGATGAGTGTGTCGAATTTGCTGGTGTAGGGTGCTGATATTGGGGGCGCTCGCATCTGTACCTGTATCACTGGCACGGGCATTGTCGTCGCTGCGCCGTCTTCCGTCTTGGTGTGCGACGCATGATCTGAAGAACAAGAAGGTGGCGTTGATGCTGTTGTTGTTGCTGTGCAGCGCTACTCGCTTTAAGGATTTCGGGCTGGGGTGGTGGCGGCGGTTTGGAGGGTCTGGTGCCGGGCTCTTCGATACCGTGACCACTCTCAGGATCGATGATGCGGTTCTTCTCCTTGGCAAGGAAAGTCCCGTACTACCCGCGTCATAACCAACCGAGCTCTCATCACCTATGGCAGGAGAGCGTAGCCACTCCGACGAATTGACAGCTGCAGCGGAGACGCTCCATTCACTTCATCGATAAAGATTCAGACGAGCACATCGCCATTATCTTCGGCAGCGCCTGGCCCAGTCCGACTGCCAGTTTCTCGAGCTCTTCGAACATGAACATGTGGACCATGTCCTCGGGACAAGCTCCAGCGGCGACCTTCCGAATCGTAAATCTCCTGCACGAAGATAATGTCTTCGGATGCGCACACGCATACCTAGGCTCTTACAGTAACTGAAGGCCGCAGTGGCTACTTGGCGACCTTCAACTCAATGAACAAACTCAGCAAAGTATGCCATGCCACGGTTCATTGGATTGTGGATCCAATTACCGTACCGGATCAATGTAAAACAGAAAAAAATCTTAGTATGACGAGTCCGATGAGTGTGCAAGTTGACGATGGGTGAAACCGTATCGTCAGGTTGGGGGTCATTAATGGGTATTTGTGTGTGTTTGGCATATATGCGTGGAGAGCACGTGGCCATCGTCCCCTTCCGCTCCTTCGCTCGCTTGTTGCACCTTTTCGCCTCCCACCACTCCCACAGATCTCTCGCAAACCTATTCAGAGATGACGTTGGCTCACTCTCCACCGGTCACCGCCGACTCGGCGACTCGCCACTTCGCCGTGTCATGTCGCCACTGGGTGCTGCACTAAGTGGGGAGCTCAAGATAGCACAAGTACTCTACGAGCGCAGTGCCGACGTAGATGTCCTGGGCCATGGAGAACGTACCCTACTGGATGGTGCATCAAGCTCTGGACATGTTGAAATTGTTCATTGGCTGCTCAGTCGCGGTGCAAATTCAAATGTCCGGGACAAAATGAGTGGACTCCATTGCATTGGGCGGCCTGTTTTGGACACATCGAGGGCTCGCGGTTATTACTCGAGTACAATGCCGACATCTGCGCCACGATGACAGAGGCCGGACTCCACTACATATGGCCTCGCTGTGGAACCACGTTAATATAGCTCAATTATTGCTTGAACGCGGTGCGGATATAGATGCGGAGGACAACGGTGGCAGGACCGCATTTCAGGTTGCTCGAAGAGAGGATATGACGATATCGCAAAGTTGCTGTCGGACCATGGCTCCAAACGATATAATATTGTATTATCGTTGACTCAAGTATTTACCGGGATACCCAAGCGTAGTAGGAACCCTAATATTAAAACATTGGAAGGGGTGTAGCCATTGTCACGGTATCAGTCTCCATTCGAGCGCGTGCATCAGTCCAGTATCTCAGAAGATTCTGTTTCTTGAATTAAAAACCCGTCACAGATTCTTTCCACCTGCTGAAAGAATCTGCTTTGGGCGGATATTTTGACCTTTTCCTTGACTACCTTCAGCTTTGAACGCCATGTGCCCAATAATACCAAACGACATCATTTAGTAGCCACCTACAATGGTAAAAGGTATCCCGACGAACCCTCCTTTGGCTTCGTGCCGAGTCGATTTATCTCTTGAGACAGGAACAAATATATCAACGAAGGTATACAGTATTTTGGAGCTAAACTAGAGGTACATCATCAAGTTAGCTTTCTCAACAGATCGCGCGCAGAAGGCTGGCTCGGCATCCTACGCTGCTCCACCACTCCTGCCGTGACCTCCAAGTCCAGAGGCGCTGGCGGTACCACCTCGCTCGTGGGCGATTCATGGTACTACTACCGCCACCATCGGTGACTGGTCGATTAGAGGAGTACGGCGAGTACAACGGGGGGTCCGAGGCTGAGCGAACGGGCGGACGACGGAATAGATGCCTCAGTTTGCGCCCGAGTCGGGGGCGCCGGCGCTGATACATGGAAGAAGCCCACATCACGTCCAGCATGAGCCTGAGTACCGTACGAAGTAAGTATCTGGTACCTAGTCTAACCGACGATGAGTCCGCGGGAAGAGAGAGAATGAAGAGTCAACAAAAATCGAGGGCATAGAAGAAGAAAAGGGTCTGGAGAACGCGGGACGACAGAACGCTAAGAAAAAGGCATAGAGCGTTAAGACAGAAGGACGGAGTGGGGCGTTGGGATCTCGAAACAAAATGGCGTTTAAGCAAAAACATTGCAGCGACGGGGAAGATGTTAGCATAGTATCCGTACTTCTTCAAGCAATCGAGGAGGAAGCTGATGGGGGACACATACGAGCAGTCGAATACTTCACCGCCACCACCAGTAAGCATGCCGGCAACGGCACCCTTGCCGTTGACCACAGCCGCGCCGGAGTCACCACCGTCGGAGAATGCGCCTGATTTGGAGGTACGCGGCAACACGGCAACCTCCATCGAGTATTCACCCGCTAAGGCCTTGAAGGGCTTGCGAAGGATCGAACGGATGTTGTTGAGACATCCAACCGTGAGCCCGGTGGTGGCGCCACGCTTGAGAACCATGATGGTTGGTTCGCCCCTGCTGTCGACGTTCTTGGGGTCGGGGCTATGCATCTGGTCGATGGTAAGGGTGCCGTGGAACTCGAGAATCCGGTCACCAGGGAACTCGAAGGAAGGTTGATTGGCGATGTGAGGGTGCATCCAGGCGGTGAGGGTCTCGACAGAGTACTCGGTCCCAAGGTCGATAGCGTTGCCGATGAAGTTGCTCGCGTCGATTTTGGTGGTGTCGACCTCGATGACTGCAAAATCCTGAGTGAAGCGACCCTCGCCGACGCTGAGAGCGAGAGGGGGGGAAAGAACGACATGACCATAATACGATTCTTTGGGTCTGTCCAGTCTCTCTTGACGTCGGCCAGGAACTGCTCGAGCTCAGTGATCGCTTCTTTCTGCTCGGCTATCTCGCTGTTGACCGCGTTCCTTTCCCTCTCAGCAGCGGCCTCGCTCTTTATCTTGTCAGCAAGCGCCACCGACGCTCCAACTGCTGAAGAATAAGCTGGGCGCCCCCGATCTTCTTCTCGATGTCCTGGGTACGAGCCTGAAAGCCGTTTGTACCCAAAAGCAGAACATTCTTGCGAGGTGCGGAGTCGTGATAGACATAATGAGCGTTGTCTTCATCGACACGAAAAGAACGTGTCTGGCTGCGAGAAGGAAGAGCTTGCCCGGCTTGGAAGAAACAGTGAAGAAAAGTGTGGCAGTTCCCTGAATGTGTGGAGTGTCTTCGGCGCAGATGGTGATACCGAGGGCAGTGGAGAAGGGCTCTCGGACCTGGACAGTGGGGTCGGAGCTGGGGACAGGCTCGTACATCTTTGCGGAGGCAGTGACCACGGATTCACGTATCTCGACGTGGACATCTTCGATAGCGTTTGCGAGAAGAATGCATCTGAGGCCTACAGCGACATCAACGCCATCCGCGTGAGAGAGGGAGCCAGGCTCGACTCCAACCCAGATGATAACGGGAGCAGCATCTTCGCCAACAACCCAAAGGCGGACTGGGTCGACGCTCATATACACTACGCTCTGCTGCTTCAAGTAGTCCTCCACGGCGACATGGAGCCCACCCTCCCAGATGTCGCAGAGACGGTGTTGGCCGACAGGACGTAACTCCCTTGGCTGGAGGTATGCCTCCATGCCCGTCGGCACAACCCAGGAGTCGAAACTGGAACGAGAGATGAAGCGGGGCATAGAGGGAATGCCGTAGTATCTAAGCTTGGCTTCGTCGACGGAAGGGACAGAGGGGCCATTTGGAGCAGGGTTCGGGGGTGGGGAGGTCAAGGTGATGTGGAGACGGGGCGCACGGTCCTCGTTGGCAGACATAGCAAAGAAGGTCTCGGTGGTCGTGTTAGACACTGGGGGAGAAAAATAAAAAAATGGTCAGGACGGATGAGGAGTGTAGAAAAAAGAGAAACAGCGAAGGGACGACGAGACGCACTTGAACTTTGACAATCGGTGGAAAACAGAGCAAAGAGCAAGGTAGACAAGGTAGAGAACTTGGCTGCAGAACAGAGCAAGCGACGACACATACCTTTATACTCGAGGTTCTTCAAGGGGCGTTCTTGGTGCTGGTCGGTCTAGGTTGGTCACCTGGAACACTTGTCGCCGCTTTGCTTGCTTCTCTCCGCAATTTTAACGAGCTAATCTATGGTCTAGGATGAGGTTCGGAGAAAGAGGTTCGTGAAAGAGATTCAGGTGAGTTCGGCAAAACGACCCCTTGAACTTTGCTATATCGATCGTCCAGGAGGACCCCAAAACGACCCCTTGAACTTTCTTTTATCGATTGTCTAGAGGAAGTTGCTCGGATGAGCAGATGGAATTCGTAGAAGAGATGGAGCTAAATTGAATGAGAAAGAGAAGCAAGCAGACAACGCGACAACCCCAAAACGATAGACCCAAAAACGCTTTGGACTTACTAAATCGATGGCGTAGGGAGCTTGCTCGGAGAAGGGAGATTTGTGAAAGACGCTAGTGGAAGACGCTCAAGTAAGTTTGGAGGCAACTCAGTAGCATGAAGACTCCGTGGAGAAAACTCCATGAAAGAGATGTAGATAGATCCGAAACAACCGAAGAGTACCTCTGAAGCGGAATAATGCGATAACTAGCAAGGACCGTTTCAATGAATCGATGGTCTAGGAGGTTTTCAGAGGGAAGAGTTTGGTGAAAGGAGGTCCTGTGAATTCGTGGTAACTCTAGAGCAAAGAACAGAACAACGTGACCAGACGTTTAGACAAATTCTCTCGTATCAGCTTTTCTCACTCCGACATGACTCCGACTCAATTTGTCCAAAAGTCTGGTTTCGAGACTAACGGTAACGGTATGATCAGTCTCCATTCGAGCGCGCGCACAGTCCAGTATCTTAGAAGATTCTGTTTCTTGATTTAAAAAACCGTCACAGATTCTTTTCACCTGGTGAATGCTGTAAAAGAATCCGCTTTGGGCGGATATTTTGACCTTTTCCTTCACTACCTTCAGCTTCGAACGCCATGTGCCCTAAAAGGTATCCCGATGAGCCCTCCTCTGGCTTCGTGCCGAGTCGATTTATCTCTTGAGACAGGAACAAATATATCAACGAAGATATACAGTATTTTGGAGCTAAGCTAGAGGTACATCACAATCCAATCAAGTTAGCTTTCTCAACAGGTCGCGCGCAGAAGGCAGGCGCGGCATCCTACGCTGCTCCACCACTCCTGCCGTGACCTCCAAGTCCAGAGGCGCTGCGGTACCACCTCGCTCGTGGGCGTTTCATGGTACTACTACCGCCACCATCGGTGACTGGTCGAATACAGGAGTACGACGAGTACAACGGGGGGTCCGAGGCTGAGCGAACGGGCGGACGACGGAATGGATGCCTCAGTTTGCGCCTGAGTCGGGGGCGCCGGCGTTGATACCGAGACGGAGAGCGACGTATCCGCGGGAGGACGTTGTTCGCTCCGATATGATGGCAGGTGTGATGAGGACGATGAGGGTGTCGAATTTGCTGGTGTAGGGTGTTGACGTTGGGGGGCGCTCGCATCTGTACTGTAACACTTGGGCCTATTGTCGTCGCCGCGCCGTCTTCCGTCTTCGTGTGCGATGCATGATCTGAAGCAGAAGGTGGCGTTTGATGCTGTTGTTGTTGATGTGCAGCGCTACTTACTTTAAGGATTTCGGGCTGGGGTGGTGTGACTGGCGGCGACTTGGAGGTCTAGTGCCGGGCTCTTCAGTACCACGTTCAAGATCGACGATGCGGTTCTTCGACTTGGCAAAGGAAAGTCCCATACCCGCGTCATACCTCACCGAGCTCTCATAGCTCTCATCACCTACGACAGGAGGAGGACGTAGCCCACTCCGATGAATTGACAGCTGCAGTTTGTCGTTCCATTCGCTTTATCGATAAAGATTTAGCCGAGCACGTCACCACTATCTTCGACAGCGCCTGGCCCAGTTTGACTGCGAGTTTCTCGAGCTCTTCGAGCACGTGGACCATGTCCTAGTGCAGCCCGTTCGCATGAAAGCGCAAGCTCCAGCGGCGTCCTTCCGCATCGTAAATTCTTGCACGAAGATGGTCTCTTCCGAGGCGGGCTCGCGTACTAGGCACTTACAATAACTGAGATCTGAGAGCTTGACTGAGAGTTCGACCCTGGCGGTGGGCTACCGTGACTGTACTTGGCTGATTTTTTCCGGATAATGAACGTTGAACAAATTTGGACAGCAAAGTATCCATTCGTGATGCCACGGTTCATTGGTTTGTGGATCCAATTACCGCACCGGATCAATGTGAAACGGCGAAAGGGCAGCGAACACGAGACAAGTTCGACGAGTGTCGGAGTGTGCGAAGTATGTGTTTGTGTGTGTTTGGTAAGTATGCGATGGGAGCACGTGGCCATCGTCCCTGCTCGTCCAACTCCTTTGGTCGCTTGTTTCGCCTTTATCCCTCCCACGACTCCCATAGAACTCTCGCAACCTATCCAGAGCCGACGGTGACTCTGCTCTTCACCGGTCGCCGCCTGACTCGCAACTAAGCTGTGTCATAAAACCAGGGCACCAAGGTATTCACTGCGACCCACCAGTGACGCTAGTGGACGCCCCATACTATATCAGACGTTCCACACTTGTAGGCGCAGTCTGGTAACGTCGGTAGCCTGCAGCGCTACAGAGTTCTCCCGCCCACCCGCGCAGCTGGCACACTCCCTTCCCGTTTCTCAGCCGAGCTAGAAAGCTCCAAGTGGTTTGCGCAAACTGTATATACTGTACACCGCACTGTAATACTTTATTAGACAAATAGAGTCATAATCACTAGCCTCGCAGTGCAATCATACCCGGTTTAACCTTGCAATAGCGGAACGATAACCAAAGCTGTTTAGTTTGATCGGGATTGGAGTTGGCTTGGGAATGGTTCGGACCGGGATATCGACTGAGCCACCGTTTCACTGACATCCTGTCTGTCTCAAGCAGCCCACTCTCGCCCTCGCAGTTCATGTCACTCACCTTCAATTGTCATCATGTCATCGTGCGCGCTTATCCGCCATTCTCATGGCTGTGCTTGTGCGCCTAACTTAGCGAACCCTCTACCCTAACCCTCACCTACGAAACCCACTATCATTCTCTTCATTCCGTCAGGCCTCATGTCTCACGCAATCCCCTCGACCTCCTCGGTCTCCAATTTCCAGTTAATATTCAACAATTCTTTGGAGGCCTACAAAAAACGTACCAAAAACGATCTCCTTGCCCATCCGCTTGTCGTCCAGCTCCAAACCTGTACCTCTTCCAGCGCCGTTCTCACCCTCATTCATCAACAAGTCCAGGGACTCCAGAGAGACAAAGATAGACTAACGAGATGGCTTGACCCAACCGTGAGAGTCTTGCTGGCCTTTTCGGAAACTCTTGGAAAGGGTGTTAGCCTGGTAAGCCTCAGAGAATGAACCCGTCAGAGATCCACTCGTTCATATCCACTTTCCAGGTTTTCTCTCCTGCGAAAGTGATCTTCGCAGGAGTTGGAGTGCTTCTCTCAGTCCGTATCCTTCATAATACCTTCGCGTGGGCCATCGTAACATCTCTTGCAGGCAGCTATGGATGTTCGTGCAAGCCAGGACACTCTCATCGACATCTTCGACCGGATGGAAAATTTCTTCCAACGTCTTGAAATCTACACTCGGGTGTCACCGCCACCTGAAATGATAGATATTATTGTGAAGATTATGGTGGAGGTGCTTTCTATTCTTGGTATCGCTACGATGGAGATGAAGCAAGGCCGTACGAGTAAGTGATTCCTGTACAACTGGGTCGCTGTTGATTAAGAAATTTGTCAGAAAAATTCCTGAAGAAGCTGATCGGAAAGACTGATATTGAAGATGCGCTGAAGAGGCTGGACAAGCTGACGAATGAAGAGGTCCGAATGGTAACTGCACAAGTTTTGGTGGCCACGCATTCTGTCGACGATAGAGTGAGGGTAGTCGAGAGCAAGGTACTCGATAAGGTAGCCGGCGTCGACGAAAGAGTGGCCAGCATGGACGGAAGAGTGGCCAACATGGGCGAAAGAGTGGCTGGCGTCGACGACAGGTTAGCTCATGTCGACGAGAGAGTGACCGTCGTCGACGACAGGGTGGCCGGCGTCGACGACTGTGTAAAGGCCATCGACGACAAGGTCGCCGTGGTCATTGATGGTGCGTAACTGTCTCTGATCAGTCAATAACCGAGTATATCCAATTCTGTTGTGCCTAGAGGGAAAAGAGACAAGGCTAGTCATTCAACAAGTCGCAGACGACATGGACCAAGTGAAAAGTCTGTCATTTTCTTTCTGCGATGACGTTGGTATGCAGGCTAAATCATCCTTACAGGGAATCAATTACGACAAGACCTTCACAAATGGCTCTCTCCACCGGATCCCTCTATTAACCATAACATTGCCTGCGGTGCTCATCGCAAGCAAACAGCCGAGTGGTTTTTCCAAGGAAGCATCTTCACCGAATGGAAATCCAATGGTTCACTTGTGTGGCTCCACGGAAAGCGTACGTTCTCCTGACATTTCCAGAGTCTATGGCCACTGATACCCACTTCTTGTAGCGGGCTCCGGGAAGAGCGTACTCTGGTTCGTCGCTATCAAATACTGCCAACCTTGAATTACTCACCTCCGGATTAGCTCTACGATAATTCAAGACATCATTGCTCTACGCGACAATCGATTGGCCTCCGTGGCGTATTTTTACTTTGATTTTAGGGAATCAGCAAGCAAACCGTCGTGACCTGCTCCCTTCTCTCATTACTCAGCTTTCCGAGCAGTCACATCGTCACTGTGACATACTCAACCGCCTTTATCTCAAACACGAAAGCGGCGCGCACAAGCCCAGTGAAGATGAATTGATACAATGCCTGAAGGATATGGTCACACTCCCAGATCAACAACCCGTTTACCTTATCATCGACGCTCGATGAATGCCCTGACACGTCTGGATTGCCTTCTCCACGGGAACAAGTCATCGATCTGTTGAAGGCGCTCGTCGAACTTTCGTCACCAAAGCTTCATCTATGTGTTACGAGTCGCCCGGAAATTGATATCCGACGTGCTCTCGAACCTTTGACATCTTTCCGAGTATCCCTTCACGAGCAAACTGGACAGAAGCAGGATATCATCGACTATGTGACGTCTGTGTTCAGTCAGATTAAAATGGGTCGATGGCGAGATGAAGATAAGAATTAGTGATCGAGACACTCTCTGAGAGGGCGGATGGCATGTAAGGACATTGTCATTCAAGCTGCGATAGTTCTGATATTTACGACCGAGCAGGTTTCGATGGGCGTTCTGCCAACTAGAAGCGCTGCGACACTGCTTAGCACCGAGAGTACGGCATATGCTTAAGAATTGCCCAAGACTCTGGACGAGACATACGAGCGGATTTGAAGGACATTCATGAGGCAACCGGGATCACGCTCATCGCTCCTGCAGTGCCTCACGTAGCCGTTCGACCTCTACGTGTTGCGGAGCTCGCGGAGGTCCTCGCGTCGACTTCGGGACGGCCTCCCGGGAGAAAGGTCAAAATTGAACACAGATTGGCGATGGGAAGATCAAAAGAAGCCGTTCTGTCCACCTGCTCGAGTTTGATCTCCGTCGTGGCGAAAAGGGTCTCAAATTGTACAATTTTCACACTTCTCCGTCAAGGAGTTCCTTACGTCGTCACGGATTGCCGGCTCAAGTGCAGACGTTCGCCTTTTCACATTCTCCTTGAACCGGCACACACGGTCCTTGCGAGGCCTGCCTGGCCGTACTGCTGCGGTTGGGTGAATTGTGGATGAAGAAACGTCAAGGACAATTTCCTCTCGCTCGATATGCTGCTGAACATTGGGTGACCATGCTCGATTCGAGAATGTCCGTCCCACATACGAGAAGGGATGGAACTCTTTTTGACGCTGATAAACCATATTTTCTGCTTGGCTCGAGGTCCACGACATCGACACCCAGCCCCTGATGATTCGTTCTTTATTCTTTGCGATCCACAAGATCAAAGCGGCAATCCATTATACTATGCAGCGCTCTGCGGGTTCCATGATCTAGCAGAACAGCTCTTATCAAACATCCACAACAAGTGACACCACTGGCGGTTACTTCGGTCGCCACTGGGGGCGCACTGAGGGGCGGCACCTCAAGATAGCACAGGTACTTACGAGCGCGGTGCCGACGTAGATGTCCAGGGCGTAACGACTACCCACTGTATGGTGCATCAAGCTCTGGACATTTAAATTGTTCATTGGCTGCTCAGTCGCGGTGCAAATCCAAATTCCGGGAGAAAGTGGTGGATCCACTGCATTCGGCGGCCTTTTATGGACACGTCGAGGTCTCCCGGTTACTACTCCAGTACAACGCCGATATCTACGCCCACGATGACATAGGTCGGACTCCATTACATGTGGCCGGCAATATGACGGCCGTAAAGCAGCTCGGTTTTGCTCGAACACGGTGCCGATGTGAATGCCCGGACAACAGCCGCAACACGCCATTGCTTCGCGCAGTAAAGAAATCACCTCGAGTCGCCGCCTGCTTGTTGAGCATGGTGCGAATATAGATGCAGAGGACGACGAGGGCAGGACCGCATTTCAGGTTGCATCGAAGGGAGGATATCACGAAATCGCGAAGTTGCTGTCGGCCATGGCTCCAAATGATATATCGTACTATTGTTGACTCTAGTATTCCCGATACCCTGCATAGTAGGAAACCTAATTTTAAAATATTAGAAGGGATGTCAGTACGTCTTCAGAGTCCATTATATGTATCGGTCACCGTTCGGACGCACGCATCTATGCAGTATCTTTTATGTTTTGGCTTTACAAGCCGCCACAGATTCCTTTCACCCTGGTGAATGCTGTAAATAAAATATGTTTTGAACGGATATTTTAACGTTTTCATTTCAGCTTCGAACGCCGTGTGCCCAATATTATCAAACGACATCATCACTACTAGCTACCTACGACTTGAATGTAAAAAGTATCCCAATGAGCCTTCCTCTGGCTTTGTGCCAGTCGATTTATCACTGGAGACAGGAACAAATATATCAACAGGGCATATCCAATCTTGGAGCTAAGCTTGAGGTATATCACAATCAAGTCAGCTTTCTCAGCAGATCGCGCGCAGAAGGAAGACGGGCATCCTACGCTGCTCCGCCACCATTACTGTGACCTCCCGTGGCGCTGGTGGTACCACCTCGCTCGCGGGCGTTTCATGGTACTACTACCGCCACCATCGGTAGCTGGCCGCATAGAGGAGTACGACGGGTACAACGGAGGGTCCGACGCCGAGCGAACGGGAGGACGACGGAATAGATGCCTCAGTTTGCGCCCGGTCGGGGGCGCCGGCGCTGATACCGAGACGGAGCGCGGCGTATCCGCGGAAGGAAGATTCTCACCCCGATCTGATGATGCTGGCTGTGATGGGGACGCCGGTGCGGGTGCCGAACTTGCTGGTGCAGGGTGTTGATTTTGGAGGATGTTCGCATCCGCACTGTACCACTTGGGAAGATCGTGGTCGCTGCGCCGTGTTCGTCTTTGTCTGTGGCGCATGATCCGAAGGGAAGAAGGTGGGGTTTGATGTGTTGTTTCTGTTGTGTCGTGCTACTCGCATTGAGGATTTCGGGCTGAGGTGGTGGCGACCTGGAGAGGATGCCTACGACCAGGACGTCGGTCGTCCGTTGCTTCACTGCCATCGCCGCGGCGCCGATGACGACGACTTCAAGTTAGTCGTCTTCAAGATCGGCAATGCCGAGTGTGACTTCTGTCTGGCCTGGGTGCGGGATTTCGATCTGCTGGCGACGCGGTGAGTAAGAAGGCGCCATGGCCTCTGAGGCGGTGGCGGCTCTGGATTCTGATTCGGCCTCGTTGAGTGGGCATTATTAGACGCTTGGCGATGCTGCACGTTGGTTGGGTTCTTTGAGTGCTGAGAAGAAGGCGCGTTGGCGTGGCATTGGGTCGTCTGTGCGGACTTGCTGTGGAAGCCGTGTGCGGGTTGTAGGACGGAGAAGTTGAGCTGCCTGATAAGACTCGGGGCGAGCTGAATGAGGTCATAGGCCGATGAAAATGCTAGAGAACAGTTGGAATCGGAGACGGCTTCCTCAGGAGATATATGCATTCAGGCTCTTCTCGGATAAGCTGGAAACTGCAACGGAGGACGACTCGGAGGGTCTGGCGCCAGGCTCTTCAGTACCACGCCGGGAATTATATACGACTCTTCTCCTTGGTAAGAAAGTCCGTTCCACTCATACCTACCGAGCTCTCATCACCTACGGTAGGAGGAGGAGTAGCAACCCCGACGAATTGACTGCAGCAGAGTCTCGCTCCATTCGCTTTATCGATAAAGATTCAGCCGAGCATGTCAGACTATCTTGGCAGCGCCTGGCCCAGTTCGATTGCGAGTTTCTCGAGCTCTTCGAGCATGTGGCCATGTCCTCGGGCAGCCTGCTCGCGCAACGCGCTCCAGCGGCGTCCTTCCGCATCGCAAATTTCCTGAACGAAGATGATCTCTTCGGATGCGCGCTCGCGTAGAAGGCTGATCGGCGAGGTGCGGCTTTGCGTTGGGGTCAACGGGTACGATTGAAGCCCGGCGAAGAAGAGAAGAGGGAGCGCGCGACTGGGGCTGTGATCATGAGCTTCCCTCTTGGTGGGAGACAAAGAAAGGATGTTGTCAAAGTGGAAAGGATTTTCGTCGTCACTATCCGTCGGTGTTGAGGCCCGACGACCCCGCTTGCCAGTGCGCGATCTCTCATCCTTTGTTGAGGAGGTAGGATTGCTCCCGCTAGACTCGTATTGATCAAACCAGACGACGAACGCACCTCCGACGGTCTCCGGGACGGCGGTGCATAAGCAAGAATCGTCCGGACGTGGGAGAGTTCGAATCGGACACATACTTTTCATCCTGAAACATCGCACTGCGTCATACGACGGCAGACACCGGACTGCGCTTTTCTGCACATTCATTCTGGCATGCTGTGAGCTGACAGGTAAAAAAAAAGGTTTGGTGAATGAAGAAACTTACGGGGTCGATGAGGGAAAGAGGATTCTGCACATGGCTGGCATGACCTGGAACAACGAGTCGGGCGTCGACGTTGCGATTTTGCATTCTTAGAAACCAGTCTTGGAATGCGGGGATATGAAGGTGGGGCGTTCCGGGCAGAATATGTGTCGCGTCTCAGACGGAGAAGATTCTGTGTCTCTCCTGCCTGGATGGGGGCGATGTTAGGTGGGAACTTCCCGTAACTTGATGAGCGCGAATGCAATCCGAGGTAGCCATTCACCGGATAGGTAGTGATAGAAATGTAGTCTGTATGGATAGAAGATAGAATGATGCTGAAATACAACCACAGCGGGCGGTGAGGATCAGACCGGAGGAATTCATGGAACAAAGAATCCATAGATTTGAGATAGATGAGACTTATGAGACATAACAACGAGCGCGTCCGTCCGTTCCCAGTGCATCCATCTAGTAAACGCAATTTGGAGGGTGTGTTCCGTCGTCCGATACCACAGACTAACTTGAGACAGATGAGATGGCGATCAGAAAGATAGTGGTAAACGTCACCGACAAACCGAGCCTGGTCCCGTGCTCGAGGTACGCGCCCGCGCCCTTTCCCGCTACGCGCCGCGCTGTGACCGCGGCTAACGTTTCTACTTATGCCTACTCCCTACCTCTAAATCTGTCTTATCGCAAACTATATGCCATTGGCCACACACCGCACTCTCAATCTGATAATCTGAGACACGCCAAAAATCTACGTCTGAGTGCAAGGGCACCCTGACGTTCTGGACAGATAAGCTGTTCGGCATCCATCTCTAGCTACATTTCTTTCGCGTATCTCAAAGTAGACAGCCCTATATAGCACTGCCGTTACCCAGCGTCAAAAGCCGGGATAAATTGCGGCTGATCGACTTTTTCAAGTGTGTGGATACTGTGAGGACCCGGTATCATGGACACGAATAAGGTCATGTTAAATTCACACATTGAGCAGCAACTGTAATCTCTGTACGCCACGTCTGAGTGAAGAAACCACTCACCGCCCAGGTATCCTGTGGCTCCTACAAAATGGATAGCAAGGAGCGTGTGGTCAGAGATGTGAGTAAGCTCTTCATGTCTAGTTTGGTACGGGCACTTGCCGTCGTCACGTAGCACGTAGGGGAGATCACGAGAACCAGCCTTTCGGTTTATAATCCTCTTCCTCTTAACTTCCCATCCCTCTTTTCCTTAGATATTCCAGTATGTCCTTGACACCCTCAGAGTCCCCAGCCGTAGCGCGACCGCTCGTCCAGTCAACGACAATCGGCCATTTGAACGCGAGAGGACTCTTCTGAGCGAGTCGCACCAACCTTCCGGAGAATGCGGTCTATCTGGTAAAGATGGTGCAGAAGGATGAGAGGAGATCAACGCAGCAAGATGTGTGGGTTGTCCGTATCCGAAGGTGCGGAAGGTAGTCCAAGATTGTGCGTATTTGGTCCGCGTTGGGTGGAGCATTCTCGATGACCTCTAGGTTGAAGTTGAGTGGAGAATTGGACGCGCCTCCCGGTGGATAAGGAGCAGAGAGAGCGGCTCGTAGCGCGGCAAGGGCCTTATTCGAGGGTGGTAAGGTAGGGTTGTGACTTGAAGATAATAAGCGGTGAGTGGGCCATCTGTGAGGACAGCTGCTCACAATATCGATATTTGAGGCTATGGAAAAGGAGAATTAAGTGGTTACTCTTGAGAGAGTGCAGCAGTAATTGGGCTCACAATTGATTTTTGAATGCGGAGAACATGTTGGTGCCAGTTTTGTGGCTGAGTTTCGGTGCATGACGCGTCTCCCGGAAACGGCCGAGATAACACTCTGTCCTTTTCTTCATCAAGGTCTTCATAGCTTCATTCCCGAGGTCGTTCTAGCTTTCGATGTGACTTGGAAACGACATGAAATAGATGAATGGTCACATTCCCACGCACCAACCTCTTTCCCACCTGCGAAAGCTTGGTAAAACTGGGTATAGTCGTCCGAGGTGTCGTCCTGTAATTTTTTCTCCGTCCATATCCTCACTTGTAGAGGGTTTCATTTTGCCCTACTCAGTCAGTATCTTCCTGAATGTTTTTTTGCTTGTGGGCTTTCACAATGGCCTTCGTCTTCAAGGACCAGAGACGTTGGCGTAGACCAAGGTGTGTCTTCGACCTCTAGCGATTCAACAGCTATTTGGTGGTGCTACCAATTGCGCCATTCCACGGTTTTGCTGACTCTTTTCTGTCCGCTCTAGTACGACGCGCCAGTGGGCGTACTTGTGGTGGTGGACTCTGGTAGTACTCTGGTACTGCTTTGACGGCATTCCGAACGCAATCTCTGGCTGTTGGGATTAATCAAGTCCGGACTTTACTGTTGTAATGATCTGGTTCGATCGACATCTTGCTCGATGTGGGATAACTTGAGACGAAGTGGAGAGGCTCAGAAACTCCTTTACTGAGAAATGGGTAAATTGCATGACTCTTCTATCTGCCCACGAAACATGCATTTTTCCCAATCTTCCGTGGAGGAGATTTTGATCTCAAATCACTTCGCCCTTGGGATCAGACCCCTCTCGTACTATTGCATTCACTACTCAGATGGTCTGCATTATGCCCGGATTCGTCTGTAACTCTTGATTCAAGAGTTGGATCTGAACTGACGGCTCAGACTGGACCACACCGGATCACACCGAACACTCGTACGGACTCATACCTGATTGAACAGATTCAAACTCTGATTTCGATGACATGGTTCCAAGCTGTCAAAATAAAGTGAGTGGCATCGACGGATCTGTTCGCCTCTACACCGTATTCTGTCTTTTTCCCAGACCCTTCCGGCCTTCGGTACAGTTTTGAAGCCGCATGAAAAGATGAAGGATGGCCCCCTCCTCCACTTACACGCCTGTAAATCGCAAGATACGTGCCCTAGCGTTTCTCAGGAAAACTATCGAGTGAGCTAATACCGAAATGGACCAGAATTAGCTAAGTTCTAGAGTCGCCCAGCCCAGAGAGAAGGCTTAAAATAGTTGTTTCTTACTACCCCTCCATTTCATTGACACCCCTCTGTCTGTTCACGCTTCTTGTTTTATGACTATGTTCCCCACTTGCATTCCCTTCCCATCTTCCTGTGACAAGGAGAATATCCCTGTAACCCGTAGTGAGAAGCGGACCGGTGCAATGCCTTGATAGATGGTCAGTCAGCCCCGTCCGACAGCTACACTTCGAGCTTGGCTGATGAGTCTGATACAACAGGAACGAAGGGCTCCAGGAGACCACTGCTGCAGCGTGTTATCTCAAGGGACCAGTCCATAACTGTCCTCACCAATCCAGCGAGGACCCGGCACACACTGGGCCTCGCACCATTAGTGAGAAAGTGACTCCGATCCTTTGTCGACTATATACCGACCACCCTCGCTCTCTCCGTTGTCTCCGTGCCCACAAAGTATCCTTAACAACCCAACAAGGCATGGTCACTGCCCTCTATTATCATCACACACTCGCCATCACCTTCTGTTCGCCAGTCCCGTTTGCCCCCGCACATCATCATTCTTAGCGATCTGGAGAGGGAGAAACGTGAGGCGCACCCACTCTCCCCTCCATCAGTCCGCCAGTCTCGTTCGCCCCCGCACATCACTATTCTCAGCAATCTCAAGAAAGAGAAACGCGAGGCGGACCTGCGTTCCACGCAAAGAACCAAGAGCATCCGGAATACCTTGGCAACAGCTCTCGCTTTGAAGCTGGCACCCTCTATCTCTATCACTCCCATATCCATCCTGAAGGCCCCCACACCACCTCAGGCTCCGGCTCCGGCTCCTGTCACTGACTCCAACCCCGACGCCGTCAAGGAGAACGTAAAAGTAAAGTTCGTACTCTTTGACATCGTTGTTCAAGAAACCGGCCAAGGCGTCCGCGACCCGGAAACTGGCAGAGGCGCTGACACGACCATGATGAACAGCGGAGAAATGCTCAGTATTCCCCTTGTCGACTGGCGTGGCAGGTTGGACGAGGACGAACTTTCCCGGTACTATCCAAGGGAACACGCCAAGGAGCAATTCGTGCATAGACTCCGTTCAATGGTGCGTAGTGGAAATCGTTCCGCCGCTGCACGCCGCAGGGACCGCGCGCGCCGACGCGGGCAAACTGCCACCGGCCCTGCTATCACCACTCCTCCCTCCATTGCCCTCATTGTCAGCCACACACGCCCATAGACTTCTACTCCTGTTTCCACTCCAATTACCCCAACCGCCAATGGCTTGGATGCATCCTCCCGCATAACAGCAACCCCGTCATGAATTGTCTCACATTTGCCGACACCCGGAAGACATTTAGTTAGAGCTTCATGGCTGCAGTTGAGTCGTCCCTTTCACTCCCCACCCTTACCACTGGCGCCTGTCATCGCGCTGTCGTGTTGCGGCGACAACGTGGTGCAGACGTCAGTGCCGCTGTCCGACGTGCAGGTTCTCTGAGTCGCGGCGGAAACCTGCTCGCCGGCAGTGGGCCCCCATTCCCTCCCTCGCCCTGCCTTCTCTCCGTTGCTCCGTTTGTTTGTGTTTTGCTGCCGCCTTTTCTTTTTAGCTCTCGGCTCCCGGTTCGACCAGAAAATAGCGCAAAATATGCCAGAAAAACTCGCAAAAACATCAAAAAAAGAAAATCAGAAAAGCGGAAATTACATAAACCATTATTTATTTATTATATAGCGCAAGATAAGCCTAGAAAGCGCCAGATAAGCCTGTAACAGCCACAGCCAGAGAGAGAACTTCGGTTCGAAGATCTTGAACGAGATTTCTCATTTCGTACACATTTTTCTCTCGTTTGCGCGTTTTATTTTCCTTTCTTCTTGCCTAGGCCATGCACGTCCACGCAAACCGCATCCGCGCGCCTTTTCGTCCGGTTGCACGGAGATAAGCTTGACCCCACCAAAAGTCTCAGGCTGGAGGACGAGGCAGATGTCGACTTTGAGAGTTCTGGCAGTAAACTCGCAGCGTGACAATCGTTGTCGAAGGATCCGTCTCGGTGGCTCAAAATTGGTTCCGCGGGGAATATGTTACAAGATATGTTACGCTCAGTGGGAACAATATATGGAAAGGTCGCAGTAAAAAGGTACGAGTAGTAAAGGTACGGGTGAGCAAGCTTCTCACGGGAATGGGATTTGCCTTTGTCTTGATCTTCAGTGACGTCAGCACCAGAAAGAGTAAGGTCGAGGTCAAGTTTCTTTCTAGGAGTACCTTCTGTAACTCCAGGCCCATTCTAGGGCCATAGGGACATGAGTTTTCGATGATTTTCGAGCCGGGACTCTTCCGAGAGCGTAGAAGGAAGACGGAGAATGACTCGCTGAGAGGATTAGTCCCTGAAGCTTGATAGAGTAGGTGTAAGAGCGGATGAGACTTGAGCCGGCGGTGTGAAAGAGGATGTAGCTAAGATAGAGGCGGCAAGATTGAGAGGTCGTCCAAGATAAAAGGGAGAGAGATAAGATAACAAGGAGATAGTGAGCGAGAGAGATTGGCAGAAGCGTCGTGGACAGCGGTTCCACGCGAACGCGAGTGCCGGCGAAGGGGTCAAACGGAGACGAGAGAGCAAAGAAAAAGACAAGAAAGACACTCTAATGTCGGATGCTAACGGAGGTTATCATTGATGCCTTCCTCGGCGAGCGAGGGCAGCTTACTAATAATTACAGGATTGCCCCTACGAAGCGCCTCTGCGTCGGTGAAAATATAGACCGGTAAGGAGAGGACGCGCGCGTACTAATCGCTGCGTCGGAAGAATAAAATATGTCAAAGATAAATGAAAGAGAATTGTCAGTAAGTATGAAAACGGAGCTAAGAGAGTAGACTAGTTCCGCGCTGCGGCTAGACTAGAACGTCGTTGTCCAAATGTCAGGAGAGGGGAGTGGACTTGGGGCGAGAGGAGCCTGGGACGGATGGCTATGAGGGCGGTTCTTTCGCAGTGGTCTTGCGCCGGAGGTCGAGGAGTCGGATGATGATCTTGAAGTAATGAGAAAGAGGTGATGAGAAAGGAAGACTCCGAATGACGGTGGCTTGGTGGCTTGCATTGTGGCTGACGGGCGCTCCGACGCTCACCTTACCGTCACAGGGGAGATGAAGACGCACGTCGCAGTGGCACGTCGCAGCGTTGGCCGCTGTAGTGCGCTCTATAAAAGGTACATTACTACCTAAAATATCATAAATACATCACAACCAACACACACTCAGGCTACTGTATTACTAGTACAGACATGCTCAAACAGCATTTCTACAATCGCCTTAACGCGTGACCCCAACTGGGAAGGGGTCTTGCCAGTTATGTCGCGCGCATTGACGTCTGCGCCGTGGTCCAGTAACAATCGCACGACTTGGGTTTTGCCCATGATTACTGCCCAGTGAAGTGGAGTCCTGCCGATTCCATCCGGGGCATCAATCATAGCCCCGTGCTCCAGTAGCATTCGAGCGAACTCGGCATGCCCTTTGGACGCCGCACGCGACAGTGGAGTGAGAATTCCAGCATCGATATCTGCACCACTGTCGAGTAGAAATTGCCCAGCTTCCATTCTTGCGTTTTCCGATGCTCGATGAAGTGGAGTTTTGTCTCTCTCGTCCTCGTCATTCACATCTGCGCCATGCTCAGTTAACAAGAACAAAATGTTCGAATGTCCTGCTGATGCCGCAGCATGCATCGGAGTCACTTTCTCCCCGCCCCTGGCATTTACATCCTCTGGATGCTTGGCGATGAGGTGTTCTGCCAAGTCGCGAAACCCGTGCATTGCGGCGTAATACAGCGGAACTGCTTCAGGTTTCTCGGGGCGCGCGGAGGACATGGAATAACCCGGCTGATCTTCGTTGTGAATCCAAAGCCACGTTGAAAAATGTCGCTTTGCTGCATCAAACAGACATTCCATCCCATCCATGATAAATGACGACACATTCTCTACTCGCGCATGCGTCGGCCAGTACCGAGCCGCGTAGAGAGCCAACGGGAAGTCCTTGATGCTTTCACTGTCAACGCGATCGTCCAATAGTAGGATGACGCCAAGGCATGACTGTGCAAGGATCGTATGCGCGGCTTCCAGTCGAATGTGATAGCACGTGACATCTCGGATGGGTTCCGCAAGCCGGTCCGCCGTCAAGAATTCCTTGACCGAGAAATGCGAAAATTGAACGACCCGCGAATCACCGTCCTTGACTATCGTCACCAAACTTGAGCATGCCGACATCACTGCTTCTTCTTGATCTTCCAAGCGCCAGCCTGGATTTAACTTCGGCATCCCTCCCGTGTTGAAGTCAAATGCGAGCACTTCCGCGAGTTCCTCGACACGAAGTGGGCGAACAGCCACCACCAGACATTGCAATAATCGGTGTGCATGTCCTTGGTTTGGCTTCCGTATCTCCCTCAGTATCCGCTCGTATGTCTCGTCCAGGCTCTCAGGCAACTCTTCAAGTACATGCCGGACACTTGGCGGGAAGCACTGCCGTAGGAGCTCCAATTGACAGAACACCCAGCGGAACCTATTCCATGTCAGTTTAACATTCGCATAAACCCAGACGGCAGCACACTTACATGCCTTCCGCCCTTTCCGATAGTGTCTTGATAACTAGCTCCTTGTCCTCGTCCCGCCATCTCCCCATCCTTCGATCCGAGTGAACAGAGGAAGAGACATAGTTTGCAATATCCTCCATTTGTCCACTTTCGTCATGAAGGGACACCGGCCGTTCCGTTAAGCGTTCGAGGACAATTTGAATGTCGGGTTCAGGCCGACTTGTAACACAGATGTGGAGGTTGGGAAGATGAAGCCCAACAAGATCCTCCACCAACTCGAGGACTTCTTCTCGGGGTGATGGTATACTAGACGTGACCGGACACTCGTCGATTGCATCCAGAATGATGTAATTGGGTGCTTTCCCCTCGAGGGCGAGCATTTGTTTCAGGCATTCCGCCATCGCGCGGTCGCTGGGCTTCTGTACCCCACGATCATGTTCAGAATAGAGTTGGGAGACTTTGTCACAATAGGCATCGGAGCGCGCAGATAGCTGGGCGAGGAGGGAGGGAAGAGGTTGGAAAGTCTTTGCTTATCAATGTCCCTGAAATCGAAGTAGAAGTAGGCAACTGAGGCCATCCCAGCATCCCGCAATGCTATAACATCTTGTATAATTGAGGAGCTGAAATAATGATGTCATTCCAAGGGCGGGAAGAGTCGAAGAAGGACGAACCAAACAACACTTTTTCCTGAGCCGGCTATAAAAATAAAATATGATCAGGGGTCGTCGTATGGCAAAGATCAAGAGAAACGCACGTTTTCCGTGTACCCACAAGAAGGAGCCAGTAGATTTCCAGTTATTGAATACACTTCCTTTGGAAAACCATTGAGTTGTACCGTCGTGATGGGCTTTGCGTGCAATGTTATGATTTGTGGATGGATTTGGTGGAGAAAGCCATCGTAGGAGACTATCTCTGAGCTGGTTCCCTGTGAAGCTGTCTCAGCTCGCGGAATGACGATCAGGGTTTGAAAAGATAACGAACGGTTGGCCTGATCTAGTCTGTCATCGATGTGTTGAACCATGTCCCCAACATCTCGCACATCGCCACGGACATCCTGCACATCGACGCGGACATCTTGCACATCGACGCGGACATCCTGCACATCGACGCGGACATCTTGCACCTCGATATGGACATCCTGCACATCGACACGGACATCTTGCACATCGACGCGGACGTCTTGCATATCGACACGGACGTCTTGCACCTCGCTGCGAACACCCTGTACCTGCCCTTCGACACCCTTCACTCTATCGTTGACCCCCATCACCTTCCCATCAATGCTGTGCGTCATCTTCAGCTGCTCAGCAGATGCCATCCGTGCCTCTTCTTGCGTCAATTTGTCCAACCTCTCCAAGCTGTCCTCGATGTCTCTGTCTCCTGTCAACTTCTTAAAATACTTTTCTGAACAGCATGTCAGCGAGAATCGTAAATATATACCACATTAACTCACTCATTCGTCCACGCCTCACTTCCTTTGTCGCGATCGCAAGGATGGTCAACACCTCAACCATAATCTCAACGATTATGTCGCTCATAGCCCTAGTCGGTGTGATGCTGGTATATATCTCGAGCCGGCGGAAGAAACGTTCGATGCGGCTACACATGTCGATAAGTTTGTCGTGGATAGCGCTCGCATCTTTGGCTGCCTAGGCTCGGTGTCAAAATATGTCGGATAAGGGAGAGTTGTAGAAAACTGACCGAAAGGAGAACGCCGATTCCCGCGAAGATTGCACTTGCTGGTGGGAATGCCTGTAAATAAATATTAAGGCAGAAATCCCCGCGAAATGTGTAATATTCACCAGCCCAACGCCCTGGCCAATGGGCTCGGAAAATGAGAACAATACATTCACTGTGGGGGCAACCCATTTTGTGAGCCCATCTTCGGAACCTTGAGATTGGTTGAATGCGGGGACTTGTTCTCTGAGGACAGTGAGGACAGCCTCGGGGGATTCGCAGGATTGAAGGCTGGGAAGGAGGGGATGAGAGGATAGGTCGTTATTGGTTTTACGTTTGTATGATTCAAAGGAAGCGTTGAAAAGGGACGCAAAGTTGGACTGCGAGGTCGACGTTAAAGGGACAGTTGGGGCAGTTGACATGATGGATCGTGGAGAAGAGGGCATCGATAAGTAGGCGCCCTTGCTTGCGCCCTAATACACCACGAGCCTCGAGCCGCCCAATGAATGCTCGGGCCCCATCTTACCCGTATGACGAAAAGTTCTTTCAATTACATTCCTGTCTATATTTTCACGGCAGTTCAACGATCCCAACCTGACCAACGCAGCGACATACCAAGACTTATTCGGGCCCATATTCTTCAACCGTGTCTTACACAGCTCCGTGTTCCCACCTTGGTTACTATGCACTCGAGTTTTATCTTCGTTCATCAGTGCTCGCTCGGTACTGTAGTGCCCCAGGGCGGAACGGAGGATCTGAAATACGCGCGGCGTGATGTGGGACTGAATATCTACATCGCTTACTCTATATGTCGGGTTTTGTCAGGTGGCAATAACCTGTCCCCCACCTCCACCCCTGAACTCTGAGTCCGCTCCAACTCGAACGAGTCCGGCGGCTTGTCCCACACGCTCTGATTACTGTTCAACAACTAAAGTATCATCGATCATCCTGTTCTTCCTCGCGGGTGAGCAAGACTCTCACGAGAATGGGACTTGCCTTGTCTTGATCTTCAGCGACGTCGGCGCCAGTAAGAGTGAGGTAAAGGTAAGTTTCTCTCTCTAGGAGAGTCTTCTTCCGTAGATCCAGGTACATTCCAGGGCTCGTAGGGATATGGGGTTTCAAGAAATTTCGAGCCGGGACCCTTCCGAGAGCGTAAAAGGAAGGCGGGTTATGACCCGCTGAAGGTGATAGTCCCTGAAGCTGGAGCTTTAAGGCCTTGGCATGGTAAAGAGCAATGAGATGAGAAAGACACTCAGGCCAGCTGTGTGAAAGCGGGCGTAGCTAAGATAGAGGCTGCGAATTGAGAGGTCGTCCAAGATAATGGGGAGAGAGACAGGAGAGCAGGAGATAGTGAACGAGAGAGGTTGGGAGAAGCGTCATGGACAGCGGTCCACGTGAACGCGAGTGCCGGGCGAAGGGGTCGAAGCGAGATGAGAGAGCAAAAGAAAAGAGAAAAGAAAAGAAAGACACACCAATGTCGGATGCTAACGGAGGCTATCATTGACGGCGATGATGCCTTCCTCGACGAGCGAGGGCAGCTTAAATATAAGTATTGTCCCTACGAAGCTCCGCGCCAGCGAGAATAAAGACAGGTAAGGAGAGGACGCGCGCGTTATCGCTGCTCCGGAAGAATGAAATATGTCAGTAAGTATGAAAACGGGCTGAGACTGAGTGTGAAAGGTAGACTACTGCCGCGCCGCTGCAGCAAGTCCAAATCTCAGGAAAGGAGAGTGGACTTGGGGCGAGAAAAGCATACAGTAATGGATGGATGGCTGTGAAGGCGAACGGTCTCGATTCGTTCGCAGTCCGTAGTCTTGCGCCGGAGGTCGAGGAGTCGGATGATGATCTTAAAGCGATGAGAAAGAGGCGACGAGAATGGACGATTCGGAAAGGGGAAAGGAACTGTGGCTGAC